>ML803392.1:0-15985 GCA_009831015.1 Picea engelmannii
TGAAGGTGTTATCGATTTTGACCTCATAGTAATGTCTTGAAGAGTCATCATCTTCTTTTTATAGGGAAAAGTCACAAACCTTTTTTCTATGTTTAAAATGAAGGTACCTAGTTTTGTTAACCAGCATAACCCGAGAATGATGTCAATCTCTTCTTGAAACATAGTTGTAACATTGAATCGAGATATATATTCATAATCATCAATTGTTACTTGCAAGTCTTTAATTTCATATTGTCTCTTGCAAAAAATATTTGTCTTTTCACTTATGTTATGCTTCGAAATAAATAATTGATTCGCCAAATTAATATTAATAGAATTCTCCTCCTGGGTCATGCTGATAACGATGTTAACCTCTCTTCCTTGAATAATCCCTTTTAATGTAAATAACCCGTAAGTTGAAATGCAACATCCTTCATAAGAAAATCTTACATTTGTCATTTTAGACTCCATTTTGTTTTTCGTTGCAAATTTATGGTAAATAATACTTTGATTATGGAGGTTATATATCTCTTTGATAATTTAAACTGGATCCCTTGTAATTCCTTGTAACTCTTTAATATCGTCTTCACGATTTTCGAAATAGTCCTTTCTTCGAAATTGACTTTTTTATAAAATTTCTTCTAATATATATATATATGTTTTTATATTTTATATAAATATATATTTTTTTGAACTTGAATATTTTGAATTTTCTTTTCCTTTAATTTTTTTTAATCTTAATGAAAAAACGTATTTTTTTTCTCCCTTATAATAATAATACCTCTTTTACTTCTTTGGTTTATTGAACCTTCCTTTTGATAAATATTCTTGTTTATTGATACCTCTTGTCTTTATTTCTAAAATTACCTTTAGAATATAATAGATGTAGAAGAATGATAGTTCTTTTCTTTTTCTATATAAGATCGATTACTTCTTAAAAGTTCATTAACACCCTTCACACGTATTGCCTTTTATGCTAGCAGTAACAATTGGATCAATTAATTGACTAGTCGATTTTGTGGAAGTTTGCAACGCTTGTAATGTAATTTCTTTTTCAGAATAATACCGGTAACACTCTAGTATTCTTAACAAACTAGGGTGGACGTGATTTCCTGCAACCACAAATCTTTTCAACGTTCTTTGTAATCAGCTTGGCAATTATCCGAAACTTGTAACCCCAGGATGCTCACTTCTAATGCAATAAAGAACACGGTTACAACGATGGCTACTCGATACAGTGGATGGGCACCGTATGAGTAACGTAATTAATTTTTTTTTTTTTTTAAGTTTTAACCCGATGATTCTAGTGGCCCGATATGGTGGCTGCTTATGCCCTTCACACAATGCCCAATTTCAATGCGAATATTCCTAATTTTCGATGAATTGCAGTGTTATCAAGTTAACCTTCGGGAAAAGAATATATTTTGTTGTAGGAGTAACACTGAATGTACAACTATCGTAATGGATGGACGATGGTAGATGACAGAGCAACGCTTTGATATTTGTATGTATTCCTTCGATGGGTATATCCTGATGTAGTGGCAGACTTACAATTTCTGGCATCACCCGTACAGACTCTAATGGCGGCTTGTTTCCTTGACAACAATATTAAATGGTGGTTCTTATTTGCAGAACGATTTTATTTATTTATTATTATTTTTTAAATTTTTCTTTCTTAATTCTTTCAATACTTTAACTCTTCCAATCTCTGGTTTCTTCAATTTTCTTGGCAACGGAGTAATTGTTTAAACATATATTATTAGTAGTGAATGGCCAATGCTCAGATTTTCGGTCAATGACCTGGGTCAGAGAAACTCTGAAAATTCACTGTGGCCAATAGCCGGGACCAGAAACAACGCTCTGATAGCAAATGAGACAAACAACATGTTTGACAACTATAAGAATATCTAGTATAAATAGGATAATACACAATAATCCATTAATGATGGTAAATATAATTGAATGATAGATGATATCTATACAATGAGAATGAGGGCTCACTTATATACCCACACAGGGGTGCCCTTACTAACAGTCATGTCCTTTGAGACATGTCTTTTCATTATTACTAACTACTATTTATTAATTTAATATTTAATCATTATCTATTTATATCTTATTTATATGTATATTTATGTTCATAACACTGATTAGCACATACAATAATACTCAAAACACATAACACTCCTCTCAATCTTTATAACTCTAAATGTTGTACTAACACTTCTGAGCATGCATGAAATTGACACATATGTTTTTGGTCAGCATGACTCTGGAAAAACCCCCATGGGGAAAACTAGTTTGGAGTAGATGTATATATTTGGAGATCTTTGTTGCCGTCCTTATACACGCTTGCAAATGTGAGCTAAGTCTTGCTCACTTAGTGTGTCCTTGGAGGCACAATGCCTAGGTTCAAAGTCCACACTGTCAGTTTGACTTGAACCTCTTCCGTCTAGGCTAACTCCTAGGGAAGCCAAGGGGGGTAGACCCTAGTTACCAGATGAGATTTAGAGTTTAATGTTCTAGGAGTTGGTTTTAATTAGTTAAATGGTCAGGGGGAATCTAGCCTATGATGTTAAACAACAATGCATAGATGCAACAATAAAGTATGAACAGTCAGGGCTTTTCCTAGGACAACTAAGACTAGTGCCTAAGATTGGGCAAGGGGTCAACTAAGTTAAGGGGAGATTCGTTACAAAATAACTATAAGTTTACAAATGTTACAACAAGATAGATAAAACTAGATACAAAAGAATACGTAAGATATACCAAGTTAAACTAAATTAGGTACAATAGATACAAGATATACAATATACTAATCAATTTGCTTGAATGTGCAGGAAAAGAAGATACTCCAGATAATACACACATCAACACATCAAGCCAAGCATGCTCACAATAGATCTTACTCTATTGGACTGCTCATCAATGGCATAAAGATGCAAAACACTCAAGACCCAGTCAAGAGAGTGCCTCCAGATGGATGCGCAACTTCTCGAAGGATCACACCACAAATACAGGAACAATAAAAGAGATGAAAGATTGAAAAGTAAAGTGCTCCAGATGATAGATGTAACCACTTAGATAATATTTCTACAACACATAAAAGACTTGCATGTGAATGTAAATATGAGATCCGTGTGCTTGCAAGTGTGAAATGTAAATTGCCAATGTTGTAGACCAAGGATTAAGTTAAGTGATTAAGTGAGATTTATTTTAATCCTATCTAAGTGTCAACCCAAAACTTTCCTCCCCAGTTACCAAGTGACTGCTGGATGCTCAAGAAGTTAGGCAACGAGGCCCACCCTAGCTTCACAGGTCAGTCCTAAGATCAGAGTACTCTCGGAAAGGACGTCGCGCATCGTGAGACCGTCCCCGGCCTAGCACCTTCCGTTACCTTCCTCCGACCCCGTTTTAAATGGCGAAGATGGTTGGTAATGGTGTCCTATTAAGTCTAATAAATTGATTATTAAAAATATGCACTAAGTATTGCAGTGTGTTTGAGTGCTTGTAGCTTGCTCAAAAAGTGCCAAAGTACTGAAATTGAAATATATGAGTGTGAACTCTTAAACAGTGAAATTGCAAGTTAAGTCCTTAAGTTATGAAGTTATTGCATGTAAATGTTAAGAACTGAAAATGCTTGTGAAACTGAAAGCGACGATTGTGAAGGTTGAAGCCTTTAAAGGACAAGATTGCAAGTTAAATGCTTTAGTGAGATTATCGCATGTGAAACACAAAGCAATGGAAATAACTTGCGGAAATGTAAATGGCGATTGTTTTAAGCCTTTATGAAACCCAAGTTTGCATGCACATGTGCAAGATAAAGATTAAATAAACTATAACTTGCATGCAACTGAAAATGAAAATTTAATCTAAGCCTCCATGGGCTCTAAGCTAGATATTAGGTGTGAGATCTACTTTAGATTGTTTTACTTTAGGCATACATGAAGATTATCACAACTAATTAGCTAAACTATGAAGTAAAGGCAAAAGGAAATCTAACTAAAGCATGCAAAGTAAACACTGAAATGAGATGAATGCAAGCCACTTGGGTACACTCCTTTAGGCTTGCTTACAGTGTTTAGATGAAAGAGGAAGAAGAGAAACTATTACCACTTGGAAATGAGGTGTTGGAAGGTGTGTTGTACTTGAAGTTTGGGCAACATGTACCCTTAGCCTGGCGAGAATTTGCAAAAATCAACAAGCTATTGCTTGCTGATTTGTGCTGCAACACACTCAACAAAGTTATGAAATTTCTGTTTTTCATCAGAAACTTCCCACATATAGAAACCAGAATTTTGTATTGAATTATTGACCTATCTAAGCAAGTTAGATACCAAAACCAGAATATGATAGAAGGAGGAAGAAGAACATAAAATGATTGTGAAGTTTTAGTAAAGATTAGGGTAGATTCGTCCTTGAACCTATCCCAACAACTCCTTAGAGATGATCTGCAAAACTTAAACCAAATGTGAGATGAAACAACAGATAATATCTTGCATGCACAAATAATACAACACAATTTATATTATTAGCATATAGAAAACATATAGATGGACAACTACACTATTGCCTCACCTAGCCTAGTAAACTAATTTACTTAAACAACTATTGATCAATACACAAAAGATTCAAAAAATGATATCACCTCACAATATATAAGAACACCAAGAACAAGTCCTGCATTCCACGATTCCTTCAAAGCTCTTTTCTATTATCCAATGGGAAGAGGTTGTAGCAACAAAGTTGCTCCAAGCCCTTCAAGAACAAAACCAGTGAAGCAAGATAACAATGATAGAGAGAAAGAGAGAGGGAGATGGAGAGAATTTGGTAGCGTAACAATACTGTGAAGAATGGTGATGAATGAGGGAGTGAGAGGTCTCTTAAATAGCATGAGATGCTAAGGAGACCCCTCTTGGATCTTCAACACTTGTCAAAAATCCAAGGGAAGAGACAACTTAATGAGAGGTGGCGTGAGCTTTTAGGTTTAGAGTAGAAATGGTAAGATGGATGAGTGGAGAGGTGAAGTGGCATGTGAGGAGAGGCACATTGGCCAAGAGGAAGGCCCACGCTTTCTTTGAAGGCAAACTTCCATGTTTTAGTGGATGTTTCTACTTCCTTCAAGGGGAAATGCGCAAGCTTTGAGGGAGGACGTGAGGGATGTGTGTGTTTTGCACACTCCCAAAGGTGAGGTGGAAGCAAAGGAAGGGCGCACCTCATCAAGGAGGGGCCCATAACCGATTATTAAATGAGTTTCCAAACTTTACATGGAGTGGGGATGCATTCCCCAAGAGGGGCACAAATCCCAAGGTAGATTTAATTAAAGAAGTGGGTAAATGAGTAAGTAAAGGTTAGGAAAGTGTAGGGATAGGTTAGGTGGGGTTTCTCTCATCAATTGTCACGTTTACTTTACCTCAATTGATCAATTATTACAAAAATGACATTTTCCCATGTCTTGGGTTTAACAATTAAAATTTCTTTTATCTGACTAAGACTCCTAAGTGGAAAAACCCCTAACAAAACTTGTCCGACTGAGCCGAAACTTGGTCCACGGGTGTAGGGGGTCTCATTCCATTTCTTTTGAGTACAAATACCCCTACTAAAAACCCAGGGACCTGGCTTTTACATTATTTCATCAGAATTAATTAATTTAATTCCCAACCTTATGAAAAATTAATTAATTAAAAAAAACCTATCTAGACTCTACTAAAAATCACGAAACTTCGTGTGTTGTCTTACATGGCCATTTACATCGTTCCTAAACACTAGTTACCAGAGAATGACTTCATTAGAACGCCTTTCACCACTTTGGGGGATTTATTGCTAGTGGGAGTGAAAAACTCAAGGGAGATTGACAAGGCTGGTTAGGCCAAATCAACCTCCTGAGGATAAAAAACACTCAATGAAAGGAACTCTCCTAATGAAGAAATCCTAAGGCAACTGATCCATGTAGACCTATTACAATATTAACCCACGCAGGGGTGCGGGAATCCTGCTTACAAAACAGTGTGCTGGAGCAAAAAATGCCCTGTAGAACCAAAAAGTCTTCGACTTGTTTGCATCTGTTGATGCATATCTTCATGGTACATGGAGTTGACCCCCTAGTTGAATAGGCGGTCAACAATCTCAAAGCATAAATACAACAAGGAAAACTACAACAAGTGAACCTGGTACAATAGCAACCAATCTTGGATGCTTTGGAGTCCCTCGTTGACGTGCCTGCTAGTCCATGAATGAAGGCACCCTTAGCCTTGGTGCGCCCTTCTTTCTTTGCTAAACCCTTAGCCTCTTTAACTTGCTATTTTCCTATGCTTTGAGATGCCTTTGCCTTTACCCACTTGTAGATGCGCCCTCCTTGAAGAAGTCTTGAGATATTTGGTGAAGCTCTTGGACATGTGCGCCCCCTCTCTTTGGTGCGCCCTCCTCTTGTCCAAACCCCACAAATGGTGCGCCCCTACTCCTTGGGTGCGCCCCTCTCACTGAAACCCTTCTCCATGCTTAGAACACTCTTCTCCAAGATTTTCTCACTCCTTAAGAGAGTGCGCCCTTCACCTAGAATGCGCCCCTACTCCCTTAGAATGTGCCCTTGATGCTAGAATGCRCCCCTTGCTTGAGTGTGTGCGCCCAACTCCATGGAAGCACCCTAYTCTTCAAGCCTTGCACCCTCCAAGCTCAAGTGGCTAAACCTTTTCTCTTGTGAGCCCTCCTCCTCTCAAGAATGCGYCCAAGTGCTCCAAGCCCTCATCCTCTCTTCTCTTCACTTCCTTCTCCTCACCCAAGTCTCTGAAGTGAGCCAGTGAATAATGAGCCTYTTCATTATCCTTTTTCCTCCTTTAGCCTCCTTTGGCCAAACCCTAAAAGATCAATGGCCTAGATCCAATCTAGCCWAGTCTAGTCAATGGGTGAGATTTAATCTTAAATTCTCACTTAGGAAACCCACTTTCCTTAGTTTGCTTTATGTCCTATAACTCACCCACAAAGTGAATTAAATGTCACTTTAATGACTTAAGTGACATATTTCACTTTTGACTTAAATCTCCTAAGTCAAAGTGAAATTAGAATCATAAAGTAAAGTAATGAGGGTAATAGTCTCCCCCTTTGTGTTTAGAGACTCACAAACACAAGGGGACCACTTTCCAAGGTACCCAAATCTCAACAGTRACACCCTCAAAAGGGAAGTTGCTGCCCAAGCAGATTTCCAAAACTCTTATGCTTGATATACTCTTGTTTTGTTTTGAATCACAATGGTACAGAGCTAAGCTAAKTTTTTAGTACAAAATATAACWTAACCACAGAGACAGCTGGACGAGATATAGGAATGGTCGGTTTGCTATTTGATTCTGTWATAATTTGTTAAGATCAAGCAGGGGTAAAGCCTTTAGAGAATTTTGAGAAGATAAGCAAAGCACTTAATTAAGGCATTTAGATATTGTCCAGCTTTGAGAGCATGTTGAACATTTATCCATCAAGATCCTGTGCTTTTTAGATCATCTGTCTGCATATGCCATGAGTTGACAAAGTGCTTTTGACTGCTTTCTTAGTTTAGTGGTTAAGTTTGCTTGTTTATTTGTTACATTGTTGATGATTCAAGTCATTGGAATGCAGCATGGGAGGCCTTGTTGTCAAGCAAATGCTATTTCAAGCAGGAAAAGAGAAACTCACAAAACTCGTAAATAACACCTATGGAGTTGTAAGTAGCATCAAACAGAATAAGTTAATCAAGGCTGGTGCCTGCTTATGTGAATTATCAAGGGTGCCTTGTTCAGATGTGCAGTGTCTAATTTCCAATCATTTCTGTTGTCCAAGTTAAGAGTTATATAAGAAAATGGAAGCTTTACCTTTTCAGGTATTTTACAGCTGTCCACATTTTGGAAGTAAGCTTGCAGATATGCCATGGCGGATGGGCCTTGTTCTTCGCCCAGCTCCTTCGGTTAGCTTTGTTTTTAGAATTCTTTTATGTTGTTTCTTTTTTTTATAAGCATGTAGGACATACATGCCATGTAAACATCCACATAGAATTTCTGTATAATGATCATGTATTGTACTGACTGGAATGAATACTGTAGATAGGAGAGTTAAGGAGTGGATCTCCAAGGTTGGAGGAGCTTAACCGTTTTGTCCGCCAGCTTCATAAAAAAGGTGGTCTTCAGGTTCTAAGTTTTAGTGAGGTAGAGTTGGTTTTGTACTTTTTAAATTTCTTTGTAAAAGATCACTGGTTTAGTGTTCCTGGATAATGAAATTATTTTGAAGTGTGCTCTGATGCTTGTCCTGAATACTTGACCTGTAGACTAAAGTAACTCCTTTAGTTGAGGGATATGGAGGATGGGCCTTGCGTATGGAAGTTGTACCAATTGAATCTGCATACCCTGGATTTGGTGAACTTGTGGTATGTAATAGAACTTTCACATTTCAATGCTAGGAAACAGGACATGCCCTCCTAACCCTGTGTGTTGCATGCTGGACACATGGATACAAAGGACATTTCATACCAGCGCGTCTGACACTTGTGGAACATTTGTCCTGTGCCAAGACACGTGTGCCATGCGTGTCTGATGTTAAGTGATTATGTGTCCCAGCATGTTGGACACTCGGGACTGCAAAATAATTCACAAAAAATAAAAAGAAAAAGTGTCCTGATGTGTGATTGATGTAGTTATATTTTCTAAATGTTCAGAAAATTTAGATTTTTATCTCTATATTTCTTCTCTGTAATTTTAATATTTTTAAAAATCATATATATAGATATAGATAGATAGATAGATATTTGAGAATGTAGATTTTCACAGTTCCTCATAATTATGGAAGATTTTCTGGATGTAAACTGTGTTTTAAGATTTGAAACATTCCCAACATTTTTAGTGGACCATCAAATGTTGGGAATGTTTCAAAACTTAAACATAGTTTACATCTAGAAGATCTTCCATAATATATATAGATATATTTATTTGTTCCCCCATGTTGCATTTTGGTGGGTCTACATGTTCCTGTTGGACACCCATATCCGTGTGTCCTGTGTCCTATTGTCATGTGACATAGCTTCAAGGTCAGAGAGTTTACATGTGTCCTTACAATAGAGCCACAAACTAATCTACTAATAACATTCCTATAATCAGATAAACATGAGATATAATAATTTTATAATGGCTGGATGGCATCATGGCACAGCTGAAGTGTGGTCGGCTTTTCTGTTTGGCCTTACGTGTCTGTTTGTTGTCGATCCTTACATGCTGGCCCTTACATGTAGGCCTTTGACTGCAGCTTTATTTCAGTCTGTAAAGTTCGCCCTTCATCCAGACTGTGTCCTTAATCTGCTTGTAACAGGTCTGTGTGTGTGTGATAGGTCTGCATCTGTTCTGGCACATTTCTCCTGCGCCCAAATTTGTCTTCTATGTGTGCAACAGTCTGTGACAGGTCTGCGCACTAATTCAGACTCTGTGCAACTCCTCTCTGCAACGATTCTGCATTCCTATCTCTCAAGCTGTGTGTTCTTCTTCCACAATTTATGTGCTTTTGCGGTTGTAGAAGCTGCAGATTGCTGCCGTAGCATCTTAACACCCTAACATGATGTCAGAAACAGATTCTCTGCCTCTGAAACAGAGCCAAGTGCTCTAAATCTGCTTGCGACTGCTAAATAATTTCCCCTCAACCTGCTTGCGATTTTTATGCTATAGAACACTTGTATTTTCTCTGTCCATAAAATTTTAAAATATTTTTTAAAAGACTATAAATATTAATTCCAAAAATGCATATTGGAATTCTCGAAGGTAGGTCTGATATATATATTCCAAAAGCAATTATTCAAATACCTCAAGCTTGGTTTTAATTTCCATATGAGGAAATCTCAAGGTCGGGTTATTCTCTTCTGTCCAATTCGTGCGTGAGCAGTCCCTTGGTCTGTCATGATCATTGCAGTCCCTAGACCTTCATCAGCACTCTCCTTGGCTCTTTGTCAGATTTTCACACACAGAAAAACATGGATCAATATTCAGAAACGATCAATGTGATTCTAATACATCTTGAGTTCCATAAGAGGGTTGGAAGATCCAGATTCTCGTGGGAGTTGCAACACCGCAAGTCACGTGGACTGATTTATTGCTTAATCTAAAAGTATGTGCTATTTACAATAACCATTAAATAAACAAATACATCAACAAAAAGTACAGAGTAGTAATAAGCAGTATTACCAACATCTCGATAATATCTCGATGTTGGCGATATTATCTTCAAAATCAGGGTCAGCGATATTTTCCGATATTTTGACTCTTACAATATTGTTTTTCATTCTTACGACATTTTCCAATATTTTCCGATATTTTCCCCAATGTTGCCGATATTTTCATTTTCGGACCCTCGGCGATATTTTTCCGATGTCGATGTTTGCAACACTGGTAATAAGTAATGGGATTGCAAACACGATTCCTAAAAGCTCAAAGATAAAAGCTAGAAGAGTAAGGATAGAAAAAGTAAATGACTATCTCCATCAATACAATGTGAGAGTGGTCTACGCCATGGTCATTATAGGACTAGAAATAGAAGTAGGGGAGGAAAGAGGAGAAGCAGCCTCTAGATCTGTAAAGGGTGAAGATACCACCATAACAAATGGGGAAACTCCATACCTCGCTTGTACCAAAGAGACAGGCCCTATGCATATGCATGGTTGGAGGTTGTGTTTGTGAGAATATCTAGGGTTGAGAGGGCCTCATTGGGTGACTTGGGAGGAAGCTTGGAACAATCAAATGAAACTCTCCTAATACTCTAGGCCACTGTGAAAAATTTGTTGATAGTGGATTTGGTGCCAATAGTAGGTTTATTGACCCGAGTATGACAAGAGCATGTACTCAGCAAATCCAGTACATCTAAGAAAGTCTTTACGAAAAGGAAAGAAATGCACAACTTGCTCATAGGGGTATGTGTATCCAACTCCCAATCAATTAAGGTGAAGAATCCCATCAAAGGCCAAGTGAAGAGAAAATCTATTTTATTCAAGGAAATATAACTTTCTCTTGATGGCCGGGAAGAGATGCATGGTCTCATTAAGTTGGTGCCAAATGCGTGTAGGGCCAATAATTTGATTTAGGGAAGTATGAATTCTTCTCAGACAATGAAAATCGACCAGACAAATGTGATTTGACTCATAGAAAGAGAGCATACGTCTCTTTGGAAGAGGAACACGCCTAGGGAGTTGCCCAATAGCTTGAGAGAGGAGTAATCACTATATATGGGGGTTGGAATTAGAAAGTTAGCTAAGAAAATGCAATGACTCTTTTCTTGCAACCATAGATTTTAAATCTTAGTGTAAACCCAATGGTGGGCATCACAGAGCTGTATTCACTCTTCAATTGTTGATGGAGAATCAAATTTCAAGTGACTTAACAAATCTATAGTTGGGAACAAATTCTCATGCAATTAAGATAAACATATAGGAAACAACTAAATGCAGAGCACTACTTTCAGTAACTCCCATATACAATTTAACATGGCACATAAAATCAAACACACCATAAACACAAAGCTTTTACACTGGAAACCCAAATGGGAAAACCAACTTTGGATGGGGGCTTAGTTCATTTCAACAGTCTCTGGTACAATGCAGCTCTTGGCTCTCTGTGCATCTTCCTCTCTTGGCCCAAAAGATCTCTTGAGAATGAAGGTAGAGGAGGAAATAGGGAGAGTTGGGAGGTAAGGGGAAGGCCAACAACCATGACCCTTCATTTTCCATTCCTCAACCTTTTATCCTATTTATTTTTTTATTTTTTTAATTAATCCACTTTTCCTTCTCATTTTCATTTTGTCTTATTCAACTTTTACATTTGCATTGATTTACAATGTTTGCAAAGCCTCAGAAATTGTTGAATTAATCTTGTAGGGACGAAGTCTTACAACCATTCGTGGGTTCACATCCATTTTGGATCAGTATCACCTTTTGTATCGCCTACAATGGTTCTCTTTTCTTCAACTAAGAAAGTTGAATTCATGTCTTTTAGAGTTTGAGAAGACATGTTGGTGATCCCTTGATTTGTTTTTGCCAACAATAGTGTCTAGGTATTCATGCTTACATAGACTTTGCGGCTCTTAGAGTGTTGAAGTCACAAGAGTGGAAACCTTGTTTTTCAAGGTCCGAGACTTTTGATATAGCTTCAAACTCCTAGACTTTTCCTTGCTTTGATACCATATTACAAAATGAGCTAGATCACTAAATAATGAAAGCCTATATGGGGTTGAGTCACATCACTAAGCTCAAAGGAAGATACTCTCAATAACACAATATGATATTGTCAATGAATAACTGGTGCATCTATTACAATTAAGTTCACCTTGTTATTTCCACTTATGAGTGTGGGATAGACCACTCTACAAAAAAAGTAAACAAAAGCATAAACTATACGGTTTCGTGCCAATTTCCCTTAGTGAAAGTGTTTGACCATCTTTGTCGGAAATTTTTTTCCTGCAATTCTTTACATAGAGACTCGGAAAATACCAAATCGCCACTTACACAGTAGAGTTTTTTATAAAACTCCAGAATTACGAACATAAGCCTTGTATCCTAATAATGTGTATGATGTAACCTTGTTGAATCCCGATGTACTTTTTTGTTTTTTGAAGTAATATATGAAGCATTTCCATTTTGTTTTATGTTAGCAACTTGGTACTGTTACTAAATAATTATCTATCGTGAATAGATATGAATAATAGGTTAGCCCGATGGGCTAGCTTGAGTGGTTGAGTGCTTTGAGCTTCATGTATGAGGTTTTAAGGTTGATTCCCCGAGTTCACTACCTCTCTTGCATGCCTCTCTTGATGACCCTATTGAAATATACGTGATCCAATTGATCTGTATATCTATTGCTGAACTACTGTTTTGTCACTAAGATCTGATACTCTTGGGGTTTCTGGATGCGTTTGAGTTAATGTGTGAACATGCTTGGTGATTTTCACATATGTGTTTCATTCTTTTAGTGTTTTAGCAGTATATATATGATGCATGCGAAAGGAAATACAACACATCTAACTGACATATATTATGAGGAAAAAGAAGGAAATGCAATAATGTGCTGGAAGCAGATATACTAGTCATTAGTTAGATCTCATGGATCGTCACTGGAATACAAAACAACTAACAAGAAATACCCGTGACCAGAAGATGAAGGCTGATCTGTGCATGCACAGATAGATAGACAAAACGCAGCTCCGGAAGCTCATGACAATTGCTGCAGATACTGGAAAACTCGCCCTGGTGGCGATACTTGTCGGAACAGACAGAAAATTGTCTCAAAAGGAGCACCTTAGCCTCTAGGCTTATCCTGGTAACTGTCAGACTGAAGATCCGACCTTTGAAGCTCCAGATGTCACCCCCTAGGGGTTTGCGCACCTCCTGTGCTGTGGGAGTGCACCCTAGTGATCCCACCGGTGGAATCTGACGATATGTGTCTCGAAACAATCATCGTGGCCTCCTCTGTAATGGGTTGGAAGGGTTTTCTCGGATCTGCCCCGGAATACCCTTGGAACCCTAAATGTGCTTCCTCAAGAGCTGCGCACTTTCTGGCTGTTTGCTGTGCTCTGGGAGATTCCACAGTCAGAAACTGATGATAGGTGGCCCAAAAGATGCACCTTGGTTAGCTCTCAAATGGGTTGGAAGGAATCTGCAAGATACTATGTCTCGTGTGGCCACACAAACCCTCTCTCTAACCCTTGCGCCCTCACTGGCTGAGCTGCACAATCATTGTATTGGATCTCCTGAATAGCATGATGAAATACTTGGATGGTATCCTCGATAGGCTAGGGTGTGTCTCTCAACACCGAAACCGATCAATGGTGGTGGTTTCCTCCAAAAATCCACAAAACAACAAGGGGGGTCGATCTCCTCCTCCTCTGAAACTATCTCAACATCAAATCATAACATAATGAGGAGTTAGGTCGAATTCCTCCCTTTATACTCTTCTCGATCTAATTCGTCGTTGACCTCACTTAAGCTAGGCTCTTTTCCTCCTAAGGTGAGTAATTAATTAATTAAGTCCCCCCTTAACATCTTTTCATTCTATTTCTCCGTTGACTTAGCTTAAGTGACTTTCCTATGCTTTTTGGCTTAATTCATTGTTTAGCCACCAAATCTCCCTTATTTCTCCTCTTGTTCCCTGTTTGTGCCTGACTATAGTCTACGGAAACAAATAGACTACCAAGTCACTCCCTGCTGGCCTACTCTAGGGAACGGGACATCACACCTATTAGGTCAAGCATCATAATCAGTGCTTATGGGTTTACACTAGGTACCATCTGTGAAATGTGGGGAAGTGTCGGGGGGTTTTTTGCGAGGTTTTCCTTGGAAAAAATTATATGAATAATCGACTGTGTTTCTTTAGTAATTGGATGAAAATGATACGAATTCTCGGCCACCATTCTTGTAACATCACAAGTGCAGAAGTTATTCCTCTTTTCTCTGGGCCTACTGCATTTTGATCTCACATTGGCACAAAACATTTACCATACATGATGTCCCATGCAACAGACTGTACTTTCTATGTCAAGCATGTACTCAAACCTAGTGGAGTACAACCACTATGCACAGGTAAAGGAATTGTGTCCCCTTGTTTTTGGATCCTTGCTCCGTAGGTGGATATCCTTCCATGAAAAATCTTTCATTTCATTATGACAATTTTATAAGATGTGGACATGTCTCCATGAAAGTGACAAAATTACGAAATTGCCCATGTTTAGCTTGCAAAAGATGAGCACAAATCTATGTTGGACAAGGACATGTTCCCCCCCACCTCAAAACCCTTCGTACCTGTTGTTATGGCATTTTAGGGACTTAGGGATGCCTAGGGAACGTTTTGAATTTGTTGGGAACTTCATTAGCAATGTGGAGATGTCATGGTTGTACCCAATAGGTTGCCAACAATTTTAAGGGATGTTTAGGGTATGGTCCGACTCCAAATTGAGATAATTTGCATAGCCTTTGACACCGGCAAAGTTACCAAGATTCGTTTATCTCGAAGCCCCAAGGACACCACTTCTGTCTAGCAAAGTTAGCCACATGAGCAACAGGAATAATGTATGTTGTTGAGCCACCAGATTGGACACTAGGTCCATAACATATGGTTAATTAGAACTGTGCCTGTAGTGTAGCCACCCTTTGTGTGAATAATTGAATGCCATGGAAAGACAAAAAATTGTGCATTCACATTGATGATGGGGCATATGTCAAGGGATATCATGGCAAAATCTAGGGGTTGAACATGTCGGATGGAAGGGCTATGGTCAAATTAAGCAGAAGGGGGTTGACTTTGTGACCATACAAACTATAACCAAATTCAAATCAAAATCAACAGGTAAAAATTCTATGAAGGAAAGTGATTTCATATTATATATTATTAATCCATGTTAAATTTATTGTCTCGACGAATTTATTGTCAAGGGTTCGTATTATAACTTATTGGCAATATTGGGGAAAATATCAGAAATTATTGGGAAACTAAATTAAAATACAAAAGTAATCATTTCTTTCAAATTTTTAAACATCTAAAGAAACAACAACATCAAACAAACACATTGGTACATAAATATGAAAATAAAACTGATATATAAGATGTATAAGATGTCAAGTGGTATATCACACATCAATATTGAAATATGATATCTATCCCGAGTCATAAGTCTCGACGGGATAATAGAAAATCACATCAAAACAAAAATAAATGTATCTTATGAGATGATCATCATGATGTTGAAATTATGGTAGTTGCGGGAGGTATTAACCTTCACGTGTAACCTTTGACGAGACTAGAATATTCTGGAAAGCAAGAGAAACCCTAAAACGTTGGATAATAACCCTAGGAGACAAATTGGCTCAAGAGAATATTTAATATTGAGTTATTAGCCTCTAGAAAGAGAAGTCGCCCCATTCAAGTTAGATAGAGTAGTATAAATAGAGGGCGCTAGAGCCCATTTGTCATTCTCACTCTCACAATTGCATAAGACCAGTGGTGCGCAAATTTGGAGAGGAACTGCA
>ML803392.1:31444-44360 GCA_009831015.1 Picea engelmannii
TATATATATATATATATATATATATATATATATTAGTTTTTTACTTAAAATTGACATTGAAATATTTTACTTCAAATCGATATTATGTATAGTGTTCAAAATATTTCAAAAGATATTGACTTCATATTTTTAAATTGGGAGGATGCTAGTGACCTTTTATATATGTTGGGTTTCTACTTAAAATTGACATTGACATATTTTACTGAAGGTCGACATAAACATAGTTTTTTAATACTATTTTTTATTATTTTGAAATGCCATGTATTAACTCCATATTGAGCATGAAATTACACATCTCCATATTAGGCTATATATAACATCTCTCGGTGCAATCACTTAACCTACTTTATTTTATTAAATTGCACAAATCATTAAGCTACATTATAATACATTATGATGTGATTGTTGTTAAAGACAATTCACCTTCCATTCATGATAACACAATTAAAGGTTTCTCTCCAAAAAATATTTGAACTTATTTGGATCGAGAGTATTGTAAAAGTTGTTGGTAGTCCACCTCTCAAAATTGTAATTGATCAATCACTGATTCTGTTGACCAAAAAACAAATTTTTAATATTGCTGTAAAAAGAGAGATGAACAAACATTGGATAACTTGTATTTAGCGTGGTTGATGTAGAGCATGTCAATTCACCACCCCTTCCATCCATTGACTTGATAGTTTTATTGGAGTCCATGCATGTTGAACATTTCAACACCCCTACCATGGATAAAGTGGTAGATTTTAAACTTGAAAAAATTACTATGTCTCAATAGCAACATATATCGATCTTGAGAAACTAGGCCTTTGGAGCTTCCCTAATTAAACTACCTAGCATAAAACAAAGTTACATGATAATTAATATGACCATTATTACAAAATAAATTATGAATCATTTTTGGGATCTTTAGTTTACTTAACATCAAACTTCATTTTCCTAAGGTGATTCTTGTTAAAATATTCGATGTGGTCATTTCACCATAGACAATATCACTATTGTCTCCCAACCATAGGCATGCAACCACCCTCGAGCACCTTAACCTTTACTAGATAGAATGATTTCAGAAAGCCACACTAGAACCAACATATAAACCCTAGTTGCAACAGTAGCACTCGATGGAACAAGAAATCACCATCCAACTGCAACAAAAACACAAGACAAGGAGATCACACCTTCTCCAAGGGTAGCGCACAAGAGAGAGAGTCTCCACAACCACATAACAAGAACAATACTCAATTGCATCAATTGTAGCTGCACTTCTTAGGCTACCACCAAGAATGTCAGCAAGAATACCGCCAAGAGATATTAGAAGGTAGGGTGCATATCTTAAGCTAGATAGCGCTAGAGATAGAGACCAAGAATCACCCCAGAAGATGCACCTTCCTTTCTTGCAGCTGTTGCTCCAAACTTGTGATATACCTTTCTGAGAGTGTGAGTGAGGTGAGTGTCTACAAATGAGCTCAAGTGCCTCCTATTTATAGTGCTCCTTCTCACCTGTCTAGGTTGACTTCTCTTTTTGGAGGGTAATGCTTTAATATTATTTATTTTATTGAGCCGACTAGTCTTCTAGGTTTTTACACATTTGTTTAGGGTTTCTCTTGCTTCCAGAATATTCTATTCTAGTCAAAGGTTACACATGGAGGTTAATACCTCCTGCAACTACCATAATATCAACATTCCCTCCTAGCTAGGGAGGTATTCACTGTAATGGTCTCAAACACATCCATCCATTTCACATGGTATGGGAAAGGCTCACATAGTCTTGCAAACCATTCTATAGGTAGCATCATCATAGCCACAAAGGCTATCTTATGATCACATAGATGAAGTCAAGAGCATCATCATCAATATACATCTAGCTGGCAATCACCTCCAACACTACTGGTAGTCTCCATGGCAATCAGGCAGTAGCACATAGTTACTATAATGCCATCTAATAGATCACAACAATGTTGAATCATAGTAGTACACAACTGTTATCCAATGGTACACAACCACTCCTAGTAGCACACAACTACTATCTAGTGACAGTCACTACCAATGGAACACATCCACCATGATAGCACATAACTATTGTCTAGAGACATAGTCTCCATTGCAATAAACTAATAGCTACACAAGCTATCACCATGCAGTACAACAGTCTCCTGGCATCAAATCATATCATCGTCTGCATCATCTCTCGAGGCCATACTCCATTTGAGTAATTGGACATGGTGCTGAATAAGTCATGTGCTTGACTTAGCGCACTCAACTGAGTGTCTCACATAAGTCACTCACTCAACGAGACCATGTTAGGTACCCAAATACAAAAGATACACTGAAATAATGTGAGGAAAGAGGCAAAACCTCACGGGAACCCCCCCCTCAAGGTACAATGTATGTAAAAAAAAGAACTACATTTTCTAGGCAACTGTGTCCTTCACTCCAAGATGACTTCGCAGAGAATGAAACTTCTGCTCAGTGAAACTCTTGGTGAAGATGTTTGTCGTCTGTTCTGTTGAAGGACAAAACTGTAGGTCAATGATCCCCTTGTGCACTAAGTCTCGAATGTAGTGCATGTGGATTTCGATGTGCTTCATCCGCTGCCTCTGAACTGGATCTCTGCAAAACTTCAAAGTGCTCTGGTTGTCACACCAGATGACGATCGATCGATGAAACTGAATGCCCAACTTAGTGAGAAAATGTTGTAGCCACATAGCTTGAATGGTTATGTTAACTACCTCTCTATATTATGCCTTAGATGAAGAAAGAGCAATAGCATCTTGTTTCTTGCTCGATCAACAGATAGTCCCGGAACCAAGACTGAGTGAGTAACTAGATGTGCACTTGCGATCAGTGCTATCGCCAGCCCAATCAGAATCAAATAACCCGATGAGATATAATGTAGAGTCTGTTGCATAATGAATCCCAAAGGTGATGGTGCCCTGTACGTATCAAAGGATACACTTTGCAGCCTTCCAATGTAGCTCATGCGACTCCTGCATGAACGTGGAAACTGCGCCAACTGCATAGGAGAGGTCTGGTCTGGAGTGTGTGAGATACAACAAGCTCCCCACTAGTTGTCTGTACAGTGTGTTGTCAACCAGTGGAGTGTCCCTGCCATCCTCATGTTTGACTCCTGATAAGAAAGGAGTTGGAGTAGACTTGCAGTCTGTCATGTGAAATCTCTCAAGGAGATCTCATGCATACTTGGCCTGAGATAGTTTGATGTTTGATGCATCCTAACTGGTCTTGAGTCCAAGGAAGAAGTGTAGCGGACCCATGTCCGTCATCAAGAACCTGTCATGTAGAATCCTCTTGACTGCAACAATCGCTGAAGTCGAGAAACCGATGGTCAACAAATCATCAACATACAGAACTAAGAGTAAAAGTGAATCAACCGTCCTAAGCATGTAGACAGACCAAAGATGAATCCTGCATAAATCCCTCGGGTTGCTCCATATAGATCTCCTTAGAGAGATCACCGTGAAGAAGCGCATTCTTCATGTCCATCTGATGGAGTTCCCATCCCTTGGTTGCGACAATGGCAAGTGCCAAATGTGTGGAATCCATCTTCGTTTCTGGACCGAAGTTCTCATCATAGTTAATGCCATGCACCCGTTGAAAGCCTTTGACAACAAGCTTGGCTTTGTATATGCTAATTTGTCCATCCACTATGCTCTTGGTCCTGTAGACCCATCTGCATCTAACAAGTTTCCTTTCAGAAGGAAGGGGAACCATATCCCAAATCTGGTTCTCAAGGAGGTAGTTGTACTCCTCCTGCATGGCGGATTCCCAAAAGAGATTTCCAACAGCCTCGCCATAAGACTGTGGATATGAACATTGAATCGAGAAAAGATGCCTAGAGGACAATGGTTTAGTGGCAGTGAGTGCAATATGAGGCTCCTCAAAATCAGATAGAGTCCTCCTAGTATCGGTCGGATCACCAACAAGATTCCTTGCATCCTGAAGAGTAGTTTGGGCCCACTTGGGCCTTTACTCTAGCTTTGCATCTGCATCTGGATGCACTGACTCTGTATATGACTGTACTGACTCTGTATTTGGATCATTTGAATCCTCTGAATCAGAACTCTCGTCTGAAGAAGAGTCGACATGTGCATGCTTATAATCTCAGACAGGTAGAAGAATGAAGGTGTATGAATGCGACTGTTGAGGTACATGCGAGACACTTTCCTCGAATTTGACACTTCGCTCAATCATGAGTCGGTCCGAGGAAAGATCAATAAGTCTGTATCCCTTCACACTGTCGGGGTATCCAACAGAGATACACTCTGTGCTCTGTGGATCAAGTGCCTTCCTCTTTTCAGAGGGAATCTAGGCCCATGCATGTGAATCGAAAATACGAAAGTGGGTCACTTTTGGTCTAAGGTTGCCCCAAGCCTTGTAGGGGGTCTTGTCCTTGACAAATCTATGGAGAGATCTGTTCTGGATGTAGGTTGCACAATTAAGTGTTTCGGCCAATAATCTCTGTGGAAGTGACTTTGCATGCAACATGCAAGATGTCATCTCTTTTAGAGATCTGTTTTTTTGCTCAACAACTCTGTTTTGTTGTAAAGTATAGGGAACTGTGTGTTGCAACTAAATCCCTGCCTCATGACAAAGATTCTAGATCTCATGATTGACATACTCTCCCTCGTTATGAGTTCGAAGGACGTTGATTTTCTTTCTTGACTATGTCTCAACCAGGGCTTTGAAATCTTTGAGGTGTTGAAAGACCTTTGATTTTCGCCTGAGAAAGTAAATCCATGTGAAACGTGAGAAATCATCAACAAAAATGAGAACATACTTCGCTTTGTTGATTGATGGATGTGGAAAAGTGCCCATGAGGTCACTATGGATCAGATCTAAAGGAGAGGAAGCTCTCTGAGTCTTTGTCGAATTTCTCTTGAGGGTGTTTTCCAAGAACACAACCCTCAAAGATTCCTTTGGAGAAATGGATGTCTGGTAGACCATCAACTAATCTTTGCTTGCTAAGTTGTTGCATATATCTGAAATTCAAATGCCTGAACCTTTTGTGCCATATCCTACTACTTTCCTCGGCATGGGTAAGTAGTAAAGTAGAATCTGGTTCAATAAATTCAGAAAATGTATACAATCTAGATTGATGATTTACCTCACCGGTAGCAACCCTGGAATTGGTTTGCATGTCATAGATGTTCACTGCATTAGGTGTGAATATGACTTTCTTTCTGGTGCCAAAATTCATCATCTGGAGAAGAATGACAGAAAGTTTGGGAACATGCAACACATTCTTGAAGCTTCCGTTGGTGAGTTCAATCCTTCCTTTGTCGGTGAGCTCGACTGGAGAGTTGTCTCCCACCAGAATATGAGGACCTTTGCATGCATCCAATGCATAATAGATTGCTTTTGTGACAACCATGTGATGTGATGCTCTTGAATCTACGATCCAAGCATCGGGAGAGGAGTTGATGGCAATCAAGGCATGGCTAGAATTTCTTTTCTTGGGATTATGATCTTCTGGCTTCTACTTATTGGCGCCCTCGGGGATGCGATCTCCAAGGTTTTTTTGCTGAAGTATTTGATTCGTTAGATCTATTTATTTCTGCATGCATGCAGATTCTAGATGGAATCCTTTATGGAAGTATGTGCATTTCTCCCCTTTCCTTCCATTTCCACCTTTGGATCCGGAGGCATCGGTGAAGGGTTTTGAGTACCCTTCCTTCTTCGGATTTGCATGAGATTTCCTTTTGTCTTTTCCTTAGATTTCTGATATTGATGGCTTCCATCTTGCACAGTAAGTGAATGCGCCTTCGGGCCTTTGATTTTTCCCATGTTGATGAGCTTGGTTTGCTCGTGTGTCAGGGATTCGATAAATTCCTCAAGAGAAGACATCTTCCAGGTGGCTCCAGAGGTGAATTTGACTGAATGGAATGTGGATACGAACACAGAGAATTCAGGACCAAGTTTGGATAGAATGGTGAGAACCATTTGTTTCTCCTCAGATTTATCAACCCCGCAAGCCTTGAGTTGTGACAATAAATTCTTGAATTTTGTAAATAAATCTTGGAGATTTTCCAAGATTTTTGGGTCCAATGTGAGCAATTCCACTTCGAGCATGTGTCCTCTCATCTCATCTTGTTTGCCAAAGATCCCTTCCAAGGTGGTCTAGGCTTCATTGGGGGTTTTACAGGAAGATATGTGAAAAAGGAGATCAAGAGAGATGAGACTGCAAATTGTTCTGAATGCTTCTTCCATTCGATTTAGATACTTGGATTTTTTTATGGCTGATGTCGGTTCTGTCTCTGTATTCAATGTTAACCTACACAATCCTCTGTTTCGAAGATGCATGATTATTCTCTCCTTCCATGCAAAGTAATTGTAAGGTGTAAGAATGAATTCTTTTGGAAATTCCATTTTTCCACTGTCTTCAATCTTTGGTACCTGCAAAAATAATTTAGTGTAGATTTCGCTTAGTAGTCTGTCAGCTCAGATACCATGTAAATGTGTTGAATCTCCACATAATAGATCTAGCTAGAAAATACCACACACATTTGCGGAGATAAATTGAGAAAGATGAAGCAAGAGAGAAAGAATGGAAGAATTCTCATTAACCGTAATGAATAATGAATAATTTACACGTGATATACTCTGTATAACTCAACCAATGGGCACTGAAGGAGAAGCCAATGCACCATAGTGGTGGTCTAGAGTGATATGGACACACACCAATAGTTACGGGAGTAAACTTCCACCTAGTCTACTCTCTCAGGTAGTTACGAGAGTGAATTGCCACCTAGCTGAGTTAACTAGTCTACCAGTCTTCAGTTAATTGACTGAAACATAATGAAGTGAGGAGGAGATCAAAGAATCATGGGTAATGCACTAGGCTGGTGATGATATCAAGGCTAATGCACATTAGCTGGTGATGATCCCAATGTTGCATAGTGACTAAACCCATGTAACATCTAGACTCCACTCAACTAGTCAAATTGAAGTGAAAACTGAAGAGAATATTCTCCCTAGAGGAGTATTCTTCTTAAAATATAGGAGACTGGACAATGACTAATAAACAAGGAAAAACCTTAGGAAAAATAAATCCTAGGTGTGTGTGAAGTAACTCCAACACCAACCGAGGAAGACACCACCTCCCTCTCAACCAAGGGAGTTATCTCCACAAGTCCCAACTTTTCCCTCAAGTATGCAAACTTTATATTGGACATAGGCTGCGTCAAAATATTATCATTCATCAGTGGAGATGTACTGGAGAATCACTTCTCCCTTCTAGACTTTATCACGGATAAAATAGTACTTGATCTCAATGTGTTTCGACCTGTCATGGAACACGGGGTTCTCCAAAAGCTTCACACAACTATGATTATCACAATATATCACGGTCGAATCCAACACCTAATAAAATAGTTCAGAAATAATCTTACGCAGCCATACTGCTTATGTACAAGCATCACAAGCTACAATATACTTTGCTTCTGCAGTGTTGAATGCAACACAATTTTGTTTCCTACTATCCCATGATATCATAACAGAGCCCAAAATGAAACATATACCATAAGTACTCTTTCTGTCATCTACACTCTCTGCCCAATCTGAATTGGTAAATCCATGGAGTTGTATGTCACTGTTTGAGGCATATCTCAAACCATAATTTAGCGTCCCATGAAGATATCTCAAAATGTGCTTTACAACTATCTAATTCTCATGTCTAGGTTCCACCTAAAATTGACTCAACATGTTCATAGCAAAGCAAATGTCCGACCGAGTATTAACCAAATACATGAATGAGCCAATCAATTGTCGGTACAGGGACGAGTCTACTGGATCAGAATCAAAGTCTCTCATCTTCTTTAGATCTATCACCATGGGAGTTGCCATGGATTTGCAATCCATCATCCCAAACTTCTAAATGATCTAACATACTTCCCTTGCCCCAGGAAGATTTCACCATGCTTCTGCCATACTTCTAGTCTCAAATAATAATGCATGAGACCAAGATCCTTCATATCGAATTCAGAGGCTAACTCCCTCTTACATTGAATAATGAGAGGCTCTGTACCTGTTAGAAAAAAATTATCAACATATAGTGGCAACATCATAGGTGCATCATTCACAACCTTCCAATAAATGTTTGGATTGGCATAACTCTTGGAAAATCCAAGTCTCGTCAATTAACTGTCAATTTGTGCATACCAAGCTCTTGGAGCTTGCTTGAGTCCATACAAGGCCTTATTTAATTTGCATACATGGGTTTCTTTCTGGTGTACCTCAAAACCTTGAGGTTGCTCTATGTATACTTCTTCCTCAATTACTCCATTGAGAAAAGTGGTTTTTACATCCATATGATGTAAACTCCAACCCATGAATGCTGCAAGAGATATGATGGCTTTAATAGAGGTGTATATGGCAACTGGAGAAAACGTTTCATCATAGTCTTCTCCCTCCTACTGGGAGAACCCTCTAGCCACAAATCTTACCTTGTATTTTATCGATACTTCCATATGTTATGAGGAAAATCTCTCTACGGCTAGGGGTAAACCATAACAGATGGAAATGACTGCAGAAATCAACTCTAATCTCAGGTATGCTATATAAGAAAATATGCTAACAAGACAAGATAAAGAGCCTACCTCGTCCAAACGTTCGATGAAGTCCATCGTTGAGCACTTGACTCAAAGCAATACACCTGAAACTTGTCCTCAACAACCAAGAAACACAAGCATATGGTGATAATATATAAAGTTAGCACATTCAATAGCATAATCCATCAACATTCATAACAAATATGTCCATGGAATAACAATTCAAATATTTGCAAGATATTAATTGGATGAGAAAAGAGTATTTCTATTAAAATGTAATCAACATAACTGAATGAATTACTAACTTATGTGTCAGCATGGTTCAAAATCAAGAAACTAAGTCCCTTCCAGATGGGCCTACACCACTTCAATCCTTCACCAAAGGCAAGCTCATATAAGAGAGACAATGAGGTTCTCAATCAAGTAGGGAAGAGATTGGGGGTTGAACAATGTGTTCAGACTTAAAAGGACAAAGGAAGGAAGACTCAATATGAAGTGAATAATTTCTCCAGAGTAACTTTGATCTCAAAGTTGAATTCTTCTCCTCTTTTCCATAGCTCGGATATGGCTCGTTTATAGCCTTCAAATGGAACTGAAAGGTCGAGTCGGAACATTTCCAGTATATGGAAGGTCAAGGATCATGGATCTCGTGATGTGACATGGAAACCCGACACTATTTTTTAATTTTGGGTACAAAACCCTATGTATGAGGGTTGTAATGGTGCAACCTACGTATACACATGTTGTATAATAGTTAGGGTGTGTATATGTGGAAAAATATTGTTTTCAGCTACGGGATTTGAAAAAAGGGACTTCAAGTCTACATAGGGAAATGGAAAAAAAGCCTTCTGAGCAACTTTGCATAGGGTGAGACAATTCTTGCTATAACAGATGCCCCCTAATGTGTGAGGTAAAGGATTATTTGCAATGGTCGAAATACATTATAATACCTAGAAGTGGAGTAAAGGAGACTCAGCTGGAAGAACTAGTTGCTCATATGTACTGACTTTGCACACATGACTGCTAATTTGAATTACACTATAGATCCATGTGAAAATATATCAAACAGTTGTTCATGGCCATGAATGGGCAATACAAAGGTGGCTATATGCCAAAGGCTATCATAGTCACGAACAAGGCCCAGTAAAACCAGACTCAAAATCAATCTGAAGATATCTGCATACAATGGAGTACAATCTGATCCCCCATGATCACTGAAGTTACATAGGTACTGGTCCAATGAGAGATAGCAACAACTCATGAAAGCTGCAACTATGAAGTGATGTCTTCAAGTCTTCTACACGTTTCACCAAAGGTGCAAGTCTACATCATGTGAATAAAGGAGTTGAGATCGAACACAATGCAACTTTGTTTGATTACTTGTCATTAAGGTATATCGTTAACAAACGCGAGACAACCTATCGATAATGAAAGTAGGTATAAAGGCACCGAGTACATTCTTACAAGTGTGAATAAAGGTGTCGGGGTCGAACACTTAAAGAATCCATCGATCAAGAGACATTGATGTATTCTCAACTGTCGATGGCGGGAGAACCTGCCACTAATGAATGGAAGCCTCCAGGTACTCATAGGAATCTAGGTCTCGTTTCCAGAATAGATGGGATGAAGTCGATGGAAGGAGACCCGCTGAAAGGATAACATTGAGTTATCTTTCATCATTCAACATGAGGTACAAAGTAGGATCTTGATGATTTGGAAAAAATCAGACGAAGAAGATGTTCACAAACATACGACCTTGTGCATCTTTCACGTGTGCCAGATGCAAGTGGTACACGAAAAAAACCCTCTTAATAGCAGCCGATAAGGAAAATTGTTGACAAAGGCGAGGAAACCACCAATAAGGCTAATGGGTTCCAAGACAATGCACAGATCTTGATGTGTGAGTAGATTTCTTGCCTTCAAACACAAGGGAAACCTCCAAGTCATCGACCAATGATGAAATGTCGAAAGTTAGGTTCAAGGTTACCTACCAATGATGAAAGTAGGACCAGGGTGCATGATAGGACTATAGTTTCATGTAATTCTGAGACATACTGAGAGTATGGTCGACATGCAAAGTCAAGAGTTCTAAGGAATGACCGACATAGGTTGATAGACATCCTTTGAACAAGAGCATGAGACATATGGAAGACCGTGGCAGCGTAGACTCAATGATGAAACTTTGAGATGCAGGAGTCATCAATCAAACTTTCCATAGGGACTGAAAGAGTAACCAGCTGGGGGAGAAAAATCTACGTAACGAGCTCAACTTCCTAAGGTCATGGTAAACCCAAAATTTTGATGACAAGTGGACTAAAAAAAATTGTGCTCTATTCAAAGGCGACACGACTGCTGCCAATATAAGATAATATTCTTTCCCTGCGCGTTTTTTTTTTTTTTCATAGTCAAATGAATGCTATGATACAGAGGAGGAAACGAGTGTCGCAGGTAAGCAACTAGTTCCAGCGGTGGAACATATATATTCTTAATACAAGGAGGTGCATGCGGGATATGGACACTTGGGGGAATGTTTCCTCTCGGGTATAGGGTGTCAAGCTGCAAATGATATAAACAAGGTTCTGCTTGGCTGATGATGCAAATTGTTGAGGTGATAGGCCTATAATGCAAAAGAGAGAACCGACAATAGGCTCAATACTACAAGCAAGAGAATGAGATGCAATTACAACTTAATGCCAAAAAATGTCGTTTTTCGTAATCTTAGTCTACTTGGTTTGAAAAAGGGGTAAACTTGCACCAAATAGACGACCTTTCTAATCCAATTTATGAGTGTGAAAGAGACAAGTTCACTCGGAAATATTTTCTCTTTTTGAGAGAGTCGAAAAAGAGCTTAAACCAGACTTGTTGGGAGTTTTCTAGGCGACATGTCACGGGGAAGGCCAGGGTGTTGATGGTTGCAGCTATGTGAGACATTCTCCAGCTTACAAACCTGTGAGATGTGGATCATTACAACTATGTGAATCTTTCTCTCAGCTTACAAAACTGAGAGAAATCCCCTAAGAAGGGTAAGTGGTTCCTACCTGAGACAGAGTTGGAACGTAGAGATGACCTCCTCCATTCAGAGAGTTGAGAAGAACTCCAGATGATTATCCAGTGGGAAAGACGATCTATTTAGTTATACGTGCCTATGGTTGAGCACAAGGTGAATGTGTGAAATCCCAAAGTGTTGGGTGCATCGTCATGTGAACATAAATGAAGATGATGTATTAGCCTCCTATGAGCAACAGAGTTGACGAGAAAAGTCCAGATGATTCTCCTATGTGAGGCAATGGGAAAGAAGATCTGTAGAGTGGACATGCCTGTGGACGAGCACATGTGAATGTGTGAAGATCTGGTTCTTCTGTGTAATGCAGTGAGTTAGAGATATGGACATCCCTATGGATGTGCCCCTAGTGGATGAGAACTATTGGGTGTATTAGATCCTTTTCTATATTGTCCAAGAGTCAGACCTGTCTGTAACCCTAATTGTAATGTAAAGGGTACAGGTCGTCCCCACCTTAATGTGAATGCTAATTAATGTAAATGATAATTAATCTTGTTAATATTAATTATATTATAAGCTAGTGAGGTCGGCCCTGTTGTGCCAATAGACACTTATGTTGACGGAATCATGTTAGTATAAGTAAAGGTAAATTATCCATTGAGGAAACACATCTTTCATGTGAGTTTGGAAATTTCAGCAAGTACACCTTCTTGGGAAAAGTGTGCACCTCTCTTGGGCGCTAGTTTTCTAGGGTTTGAGCACCCTCTTGTGTGCTAGGTTTTATCTTGGTGGTGAAGGTATTTCTCTTGAGGATTATAACAAAGGATTTGGTTGGGTTTTCTTCCCTTGTTGAGAAGGGTTTCCTAGGATACATCTTGTGCTCTTGTACACGATGCTTCTTCTTGTGATCTTGGTTGTTGCAACATTTATGGTTATGGTTAAATGATAAAATGGAATGAACTTCATGCTTAACCTAACTTATGAAAAATCTGTTGATACTGAGAGGGGGGTGAACCAATATCAAGTACAATTTAAAACCTTTTTGAACTTATACTTAAACCATTCAACTATATCCAATGAGAAATGAACAATAGTATAAGAGTTACACCAATACACCACAACACACCATGCACAATATATGAGAAATAATCAATAGTTATTGTTCAAGGGAAGTAATGACTTCCAAAGGTAGCTACAACTTCCAAATGTAAAGAGAGGGATAAACCTTCAAGAGGAAGATAAAATCCTCCAATATCAAGAGAGAGTTTAACTCTCCATCCTTGCCCCTTCCTTCCACCCAAGAATATATGAGAGATAATAAAACTTTACATTAAATCATCACCATCAACCAATCATC
>ML803392.1:54340-80965 GCA_009831015.1 Picea engelmannii
TCACCTAGTGGCTGCAAAACATGTGATGAGGTACCTTAAAGGTACAATAGATTATGGTCTCAGCTATGATGGAGATCATAACTTTACATTGAGTGGATATACTGATGCAGATTGGGCAGGAAGCGTTGCTGACAGAAAAAACAATTTTGGATGTTGTTTCAGTTTGGGATCATCCATGATCTCGTGGCAGAGTAGGAAGCAATCTAGTATTGCTCTCAGCACAACAGAAGCAGAGTACATTTCCACATGTTCTACTAGCTGTGAAGCTATATGGCTTCGAAAGTTGTTGACTGGTTTATTTGACCTAGAAATGGAAGCAACCACAATCCTATGTGACAACCAGAGCTGCATAAAAATGACAGAGAATCCTATATTCCATGATAGGTCGAAGCACACAGAGATTCACTATCATTACATCTGTGACATGGTATAGAGAGGAGCTTTGAAGCTCCTATATGTCAGCACGGATGAACAGGTTGCTGATGTGTTGACCAAACCTCTATCTCATGTAAAGTTTGAACACTTTCGAGATAAGCTTGGTATAGTCCGAAAGGACCCTCCCTGAAAGGGGGAGTGTGTGATTCCTTGCTTCTAGCCTAGTCGTTAGACATAAAGAAAGATGATTCCTTGCTTCTAACCTCGCTATTAGACATAAAGCAAGATGATGTGTGATTCCTTGCTTCTAACCTCACTGTTAGACGTAAAGCAAGATGATTCCTTGCTTTTGACCTCGCTGTAAGACGTAAAGAAATATGATGATGTGTTCCTTTCTTCTGACCTAGTTGTTAGACGTAAAGCAAGATGATTCCTTGCTTCTGACCTCACTGTTAGACGTAAAGCAAGATGATGTGTGATTCCTTGCTTCTGACCTCGCTGTTAGATGTAAAGCAAGATGATTCCTTGCTTCTGATCTTGCTGTTAGACGTAAAGAAATATGATGATGTGTTCCTTGCTTCTGACCTAGTTGTTAGATGTAAAGCAAGATGATTCTTTGCTTCTGACCTCATTGTTAGACATAAAGAAAGATGATGATGTGTTCCTTGCTTTAGTTGTTAGACGTAAAGCAAGATGATTCCTTGCTTCTGACCTCGTTGTTAGATGTAAAGCAAGATGATGATGTGTTCCTTGCTTCTGACCCAGTTGTTAGACGTAAAGCAAGATGATTCCTTACTTCTGACCTTGTTGTTAGACGTAAAGCAAGATGATGATGTGTTGTTCCTTGCTTCTGACCTAGTTATTAGACGTAAAGAAAGATGTGACTGACACTGAGCTACCAGCTTATCAGCTGTGACATTGAGCCAATGTAGTACTGTGATGTGCCATCCTAGTGTTGTGATGAGGTGTCATTTTTTTACTGATACATATTGATGCAGATGATGATGGAATTCTTTCGAGAATGATGATGTTGCCGATGAAGAAAACTTTCGATGAATCGTAGATATGCTAGCCAATGTTCCAAGATGATATTGACGATATTGTCCTCCTGATGCCACTTATGATGCAAACCTCTCTCACCTGATGTTGTTGAAGAATACCCTTCTTGTTAAGGGGGTCTGTTGAAATAATGTAACTACAAAGAGTATTCTTATTATTATTGTTATATTATTCATAGGATCAATCCCCATTGTGGATTGATCATGTTGGTTATTGTATTAGGAACAAATCCCCTTTTGCGGATTGGTCAACAGACAATTGTAATAGGCAGAATAAGAAGTCAGCCCCAACAGTTATTATTGAGACCCATAAATGTAATAAAGGTGGGTTTACCCACCCAGAGTGAGAAGTCGGCCTTGCCAGTGAAGAAACTTCACACGTGCCAGACTTGTATATTTATAGAGGCTAGCGCCTCACTTTGACACACAACACACTTGCTCATTTCTAAGAGGCAAGTTGCGACTTACCAGTTGGAGAGGACTTTCTGTATTGGTTTGAGTTATCTCTTGACATTGTATTGGCAATTATGATAAGGAAGTTTTTGCTGGGTTTTCTTCCCCTAGAGGGTTTCCCAGGATAAATGTTGTGTCTCTTATGAATGTGTATTTCTCAGTGATCTTGTTCTTATGTTTCTCTTATCTATTGAAATGAAAAGAACTATAATAATGGCATAAAACATTAACATTGAGCACCCTCTTGTGTGATAGGTTTGATCTTGGTGGTGAAGGTATTTCTCTTGAGGATTATAGCAAAGGATTTGGCTGGGTTTTCTTCCCTTGTTGAGAAGGGTTTCCCAGGATACATCTTGTGTTCTTGTGCATGGTGCTTCTTCTTGTGATCTTGGTTGCTGCAACATTTATGGTTATGGTTAAATGCTAAAATGGAATGAACTTCATGCTTAACCTAAATTATTGAAAAATCAACACAGGGATCCTGTGCAGGACTTCTGTGAAAGGTCAAAACCTTACAAACATCTAGCACTAGCTTAGGAAAACCCAGAGCTTTCCAAGTATAGGGGGATAAAATACTCGCGGAGGTTACCTTCTCAATGATGTAACATATAATGTCCCTTATTTGAAAGGGCATAGGAGAATGAATTTTATACCCCACAAGACCATCCCAATCAAAGGGAACCTCTCTAAGACTTGGAGGGAGAGTACTCAGAGAGAGTAAAACTCACCCTTGTCGAGAAGGTGTAGGACTAGAAATGTTAATGACGCGGTCGAAATATGTCCCACTCAAAACATGAGTGGTGTTGGGTGAAGATTGCATCGACATGACTATTGTGTCAATCAAAGGAGAAATAGAATGTTGGGAAACCAACGACAACTCTGAACCCAAAGGGTTATCAGACAAGGACTACACTTCTTCTACTACTACAGTAGTAGGGCACAAGCGAGTTAAATGACCTCCTTTGCAAAGCCTACAAAGGAACTTGGGATTACATCCTATATGTCGAGGCTTCTCAATCGTAGGAATGCCCTCAGCGTCACTCACAATGGTTGGGGACATGCTATTGACGTGGTTGGCAGAGGATGGTGGTTCATCCCCACATGATGTACAGAGGTTTGTGATTATTCCCCAACATGGTTGAACGAGGTTGGAGATTTGATTTCAGTATGACTGATGGAGACTAGAGGTGTGCCCCAACATGACTTAGAACAACTAGTTGTTGGTCTTCAACATGGCTTGCAGAGGTTGTCGACCAATCTCCAACATGACTAGCAGAGGTTGGTGATATAATTCCAGTATGAATTGCAGTGATCAGACTGATGACGATGGTTAGTTGTGGAATTTGAGACCAAGGTCCTAGGAAATACTGGTTTTGAGAAATTGCAGACTAGGAAAGATTCTGGTCTACACCTTGTCCCTTCTTGGCAGTGTAGTATCCTCCTCCCAATTGATACATAGAGGTTTGTAAAGGCATCATCACCGAAGCAGATGTCTGTGAAGAGAAAAAGGCATGAAACAGGTTGCTCAGGTCAGGATATATATTGCCCCTAGACGAAGGGATTCTGTGAAGGGGGTAGCCCATACCATAAAATTGACTCGCTTCGTATGAAATACTAGAGGATAGATGGAGGTCCGTCATGGGAAAAGTGTTCGTAGGAAATGACATAACAGATGAAGGATATATGGATGGGGTGTAATAAGTTGAATAACCACTCATTTGAGCACTTTCTCCTGGAAAAGTGAAGCTAGGATTGGATCCATAAGAAGGGATATTGCAACCTACCACTATGAGAGTCGGTTGAGGGATATGACCCCTATCAAATGAATATGTAGAAAACAGAGCCTTCGTGCCCCTGGATCCAAAACTAGGATTCATATAAGTAGGCGAGGGAGAGGATGGAAAGGGGGAAAGCATAGGCATATCAAGAGGAAAATGATTAGAGACCCAAGGCAATGACTGAGTATCATGATTTTGTATACCATTATGTAAAAAAGATGGATCCGTCCCCATGAAATGAGAAAATGTCATGGGGGAGGTAGCGCCAAATGAGGAAGTCAAAGGGACTCCACTATTCATGATAATGAAAACTCACGGTCAACTAATAATGAAAGAGCACACCAAAATAAACAAAAGGCCAATGTGCACACAAACAAGTTAATGTGGCTGAAAAGGGGCCTCCCTCTGTAAAGTAGGTATGTCTCGCCCAAGAGGGGCCTGAGTCTCCCTGCAAAAGATCGGAGGTATCAGAATCAATTATAAGGGCCCTTGTGGGATTAATAACCAATTGATCAGATCCCCCCGAAGAGGTAATCCTCCATAAAGGTTGTGTGTTGGGTGACCCTTATATGACCCAGGGTACCTGCAGAATAACTCATGCAAGTAACTTATGTGGTACCTATGTCAAGCAACTAAACAACCATGAAATAACTGATGCACATGCGAACAGTTGTAAGTCAGGTCTATCATATGGGCAGGGTAAAAAATCCCGAAACCTCGAAAGCACCGCCTCTCACAGAGGTAAAGGTACTAGCAAGATCCCCATATATGAATAGATCCCCATAAATATATATGACACTAAGAAGATATTGGGGGGATATCCCCTCAACCAACTTCACGCGACCTCGTGCTTAACTCTGGTGTAAGCGAAGCCTCCTGACATCACCAATTATACAATGGATTTCACCACTCCCTTAGTGAGACACATATGTTGATTTAATATCCTTGGAGAAGTTTACTCACAAAATCTTATTCCAAGGCTCTAAATCCTAAGCTATTTTGTGCACCCTGGAAAATAAAATTGTTTCTAATCAACTTTAAGTTATCAGTGTTGCTTTTAGTGGCCTTGCTTACTCAAAAAGGTGCGGTCGTGAAACTAATGATGTTATGACTCAGCAAGTAAAATAAATAAATATGAATAAAATGTAAAGTCCTAACTTCAATTCCCAATAAATGATAATCTTTTCAAAATGCAATTTTCAATTTAGTTCTACCATTCCAAATAAGATGCAATATTTCTATACATGTACTAAGATCAATGATAAGGACCCAAAAGATCAAATTCCAACAATGCAAAATGCTTAATATTTTTGTATTTTCAATATAAAAGAATGAAAATGCAAGGACTGAACAACAACTTGATATAAAGATTATACTATATGTAAAAATAGACACAACAAGTAGGATATCAAGAGGCAAACACCCAACCCAAGATGCAAGGACAATCTATGAAAATAATGATGAGAAAGGCACCGCTCGAAAATTCAACCAAAGAAATGTTTCCTATCATTCTACATGCACTTAACAGTCATAACAAGAGCCAAGAAGACTCAACAACTATCACAACCTACCCAACAAACATCAAACTTAGCAACCAAACAAAAAATGATGATGTACGCGACTGTTCAGGAGAAAACCGCGTATATACGCCTCTTGCAGAAGGAAGACACGTGTATGTACACGACTGTCAGGTAAAAACTCACGTATATGTGTTAAAAACACTGCTAAGCTAAGGATAAGGCTAAGAAAATCATACTCAAAATGAACAGAGTGTTAGAAAGTAATGGATGTGCTCGTTTAACCATAGACAATATAACAATATTGTCACCCAACCATATGCTGAAGCCACCCCCGAGCATCTTAACCTTGGCAAAGAATGATTCTAGAAGAAAACCAATATCCAACCACGACTAATGCATAAATATAACCAAGACCAATCAGAAAGTCCAACCATAACCTATAGAAAGTCTGAGCCTAAACCAGGAATACAGATTGCAGCAGCTGCTCCCTAGACTTGCGCACTTGCCCAGTTTCTACAGTGTGCACCTCTTCCCAGCTGAAATTTCGAGTTGTCTGGTACAAAATGAGTTCTGGCTACTTGTATTTGTACTATTTTCCTGAGATGTCTGGGATGAATTCTCATTCTGGAGGCTAAATACTTAATATTAATTATTTCCTTGAGCCGACTTGTTTTCTAGGGTTAAGTTTAATGCTTTGGGTTTCTTCTTTCTTCCCAGAAAATTATATTCTCATCATGGTTACACGTGGAGGTAAATACCTCCCGCAACTACCATAATATCAACACTCCCTTCTATCTAGGGAGGTATTGAAGGCAATGGTATTGATCACAAACATACCATTCAACTAGTAGCATCATCATAGCCATACATGCTATCTCGTGATTAGATCACGAGCACCATCATCACTATCAGTGTCATCTGACAACATCAACTACATCATCTCTCGAAGCCATACTCCATCTGAGTAATCAGGCATGATGCCAAAAATGTCACTTACTCCAAAGAGTGATATAAGAAACATTCTTCTAATCCAGGCATATGTCCTAGAAGAATAATTATTCTAGCAGATGCTGGAAGCCACGCCATGGGCTACAAGGACTATTCTTCTAATCCAGAAATACATGCTAGAATAATAAATGTCCTGGACCATTTTCCATCTATAAAATGTTTGTCCATCAGTACACTGGCCATCTATCTAGTTGATAATCATTTTCAACACTATTGATATTCTTCATGGAAATTAGAACAATGTCATTTAATAGAACACAACTGTGTTTATCCATAGTAGTACACAATTACAATCCAGTGGTACACTACCACACCAAGTAGCACACAACTACTTAATCAGTGACACATAGTCACAACTAGTGGAGCACATACACCACAATAACATACATCTATTTTCCAAAGACATACAATCTCCATAGAAATCATATCATCTGATATCAACCTACACAGAAAAACAATATCATGATATAAACTAAGTCATCTGGGCCATTCTTCCACTCACATTTGTGAGATCTGGAAGAGCATCTTCCCTCAGAAATTAAAACATCATCCATGAGCTATCTGGACTATTCTTCTCAAACATAGAAGAACAAATTTCCTGATTTCTCAGCTTGGACCATTCACCTATCTGGGCCATTCCTCCGGCACTAAACAAAGTGCAAACTGGAGAGAATGAGTCTTCCCTAGGGAATTCCTTTCCCTGATTGTTGAACCTGGACCATTCCTCCGGCACTAAAAAAAGTGAAAACTGGAGAGAATGAGTCTACCCTAGGAAATTATTGTCTGGACCATTTCCTAAGGAAATGATTGTCCTGCACCAACCTCCAAAACGGACCATTCTTCGAAACTGCTCACAACTGTGAACTTCGAAAGAATGACTGTCCGGCGAGGTGAACCATTCTACTTGACCACTATTGAGAGTGACTGCCAAGAAGAAATATTGTCCTAGACCATTCCCCCACACTGGAAATGAGGTGAATTGTTGTCTATGGTACATCAACAATCTGTCAAACCATTTTCATTACGAAAATGACCGTCCGATCTGGACCATTTTCTGAACTGGAAAATGTCTATCTGTCAGAAATCTCAAACCTCTTTCCGAACTGGACATGAATTGCTCATCCTGGACCATTTTTCAAACTGAAAAATGTCTGTCCATAAATCAATAATACATCAGTTCTCCCTCCCAACCTGGGAGTCATCTCTTCCCTTTTCAATAAGAAAGTCGTCTCCACGAGCTCCAACTTGTTTCTTGAGTATGCAAACTTTTTCATCTTGGACAGAGGCTTTACCAAAATTTTTGTTATCTGCTCATCTGTGGAGATATATTTGAGGACCACTTCTCCTTTTTGGACCTTATCACAGAGAATGTAATGATTGATCTCAATGTACTTCGGTCTTTCTGGAACACTGGTTTTCTCTGAAGGCTTCATATAGCTCTGATCATTATAGTATATCATAGTTGAATTCATCTCTTTTGTTTCTTGCTAGCTCATAACATCGTGGCAAATCTCAAACTGGAACATATCCAAGTGGCACTTCTTCTGTCATCATGAGAGTTTGTCATGGATTAGCAATCCGTCATCCTAGACTTCTAAGTAACCATTCTGATACAATATCTTTGTTATAGAAAGTTTTCACCACGCTTCTGGTGTGCATTGGAAGCTCTGCACCAAGTTGTTTGGAACCATACAATATCTTCTTCCATCTGCATACAAGAGTCTCTTTCTGGTATACCTCAAAACCTTGAGGTCGCTCTACATACGCTTCTTTGTTCAATTACTCTGTTGAGGAGAACAATCCTTACATTCATTTGATGTGAACTCCAACCCATGGATATTGCAGGAGATATAATGGTTTCGGTATGTTTGGTTACTGGAACAAGCTATCATCATAGTCTTCTCCCTCCGTCTGGGAGAACCTTTAGTTATGGATCTCACAATGATTACATTCATAATTCTTCCATACGTTGTTCCTTATCATAACTTCCATTTCTTCTGCTTGATTGCTTCTAGAGGGTTTAGATCAAGTTGGTAGTCTTGTGATTCTCGATATAATGACTGGTTGTTCTGGCTTTTCTTTCTCTCTTGGAATCTTTATGTTCTTCTTCATGTTTATCTTTAGCTCTTGGGTCCATGGAGTTTTCTATAGATTCCATGGCCTGAATATTTTGACTTATTCCTTTCATCATAGGATCATGGATGTGGATGGACAACCAAGGATACTTTAAGGCTTCTTTTTCAAAGAAAACTTCTTCTAAATTCAAACTGAACACGTGCTGCTTTTCATGGCTACTACCATTGATGGGAACATGGATAGATACTTCATAATCCTCAATGGATAATATTATTTAGGATTATCTCCCTCCTAATCCTTGCTTCATGCATGAATGCATGCTCTTCTTTGGAATTATATAATCAACTCCCTCCATCTAAGCGAGTCCACGCTTCCGTCTGCATCCTTATTTCCTTCTGCAAAGTGTCACAAGTCTTTTTCTAATTTCCTCTTGATTGCTGATTTCTTTCTGTTTTTCCTTCTTTTAGGTTTCTTCAAGTTTGATTTTGATTTTGGCTTATCTTGCAGTTGTTACTTATGTAATAGCTTCCACAGGAATTGTTACCAAGGATTGTCAATGTACTTCATCTTTTCATGTGTATTGCTTGACTTGTAGTCATCGTGATAGCAATCCTTATCTTGTTATTCTTCCATAGGTATTGTTTCTCTTTGAACATCTTATCTTATAAGAAATATATATGCAAGATATGTACAAAAACTATGTAAACATGACATGTACATGAATTATGAAGAATATTGTTACCTTGTCTTAGAAGAAGAAGTTTGGTTTGTCATGCTTGGCCTTCTTTGAGGGTTCCCTTTCTTCGGCAACTGATGCTTTGTGTGTTTCCTTCCTTTTATTTAACTTGGGACAATGATTCTTGTAGTGACCATATTTTCAACAATTGAAGCATTGTATTTTTGACATCTCTTTCTCTTGATTTGGTTTCTTCCTGGAGCCAAACTTCGTTTTATTCCTGAAATTCTTGAACCTTGTTGTGAAGGCTTGATCATCGTATTTATTTTGGGGTTTCTCTTTTACACTAATCCTTGATTCTTCTTATGCACAACAAGTCAAAAGTTCTTCAAATGTGGGATACTCCTTCCTTGTGTTCATGCTTGCGGAAAATGCATCCCATGTATTGGGAAGACCATTGAGTGCTATATTTACCAATTCCTTCTATGAAATGATCTCTTCAATAGCTTGTAGTTGATCTCTTAACTGAGAGATTCTCACAAAGTATAATGTTATGCTGTCATCATCATTCATGTTCATGTCACAGAGCTCATTCTTTAGACTCATTACTTGTCCAATGTTTCTAACCGAGAAGAGGTTTGTTAGGGCATCATACATCTTCTTAGTTGAGACAAGATGGGAGATGTAGGGTATCAAGTGGTATTTTATAGATTCCACTATGATACTCATGGAATTGATGTCACTGTCTTTGAACTTCTCCATAATTGCAATGTTCTAAGGTTCCTTCTCTTTTCCTTCTTTGAACTGTGGTTACACGATCTTTCCTTTCATGATATCCAACACTTTATTCTTGGAAAGGATGAGGTCAATCATTGTCTTCCATGATCTGAAGTTAGAATCCCCTTCTAACTTGTTTTCTGACTTCATAGAGTAAGTCATAATTTCTTTGACTTGGTCAACCCTTGATTTTGACCAAAAACTCAAATTGGATGTATTAGCTTGTTAAGAGTACCAAGATATGTGATAGGCTAGGGTGCACTAGGCTATCCAAAAATTAGGTCAATCTCTTCACTTAAGGTGCCTCAACAAGAGGGTTAGGGTTTCGTTGCTGCAACAAAAACTGGCTGCAACTGCAACTGTAACTGAGCAAATCCTCCCAATCTATCTTTCAGTGGTTAGACTGTCTGAAGATAGTGTGGGTCCATAACCTGCTAGAAATTAATTGATGTTCTTGTTTAACCATAGACAATATAACAATATTTTCACCCAACCATAGGCCGAAGCCACCCTCGAGCACCTTAACCTTGACAGAGAATGATTCTAGAAGAAAACCTATAGCGAACCATGACTGATGCATAAAGATAACCAAGACTGATCAGAAAGTCCAACCCTAACCAATAGAAAGCCTGAGCCTAAACCATGAATACATATTGAAACAACTGTTGGTTGCAGTTGCTCCCTAAACTTGCGTAGTTCCCCAGTTTCTACAGTGCACACCTATTCCCAACTGAAATTTCGAGTTGTCTAGTACAAAATGAGGTCTGACTACTTGTATTTATACTGTTTTCTTGAGATTTCTGGGTCGACTTCTCATTCTGGAGGCTAAATACTTAATATTGATTATTTCCTTGAGTCGACTTGTCTTCTAGAGTTAAGTTTAATGATTTATGATTTCTTCTTGCTTCCCAGAATATTCTATTATCGTTAGTGTTACACATGGAGGTAAATACCTCCCGCAGTTACCATAATATCAACACAAAGGCTGTCAAGCAATCAGATGATAAGAAAATCAATACAAATGAGAGTAATCAAAGGAGAAAAACACTCCAAACCCCGAAAACATGATTCCATCCCCAGTATGGTCGCCAATTATGTTACGAGGAAAATTTCTCTATGGCTAGGGGTAAACCACAACATACGGAAATGACTGCAAAAATCAACTCTAATCTCAGGTATGCTATATAAGAAAATATGCTAACAAGACAAGATAAAGATCCTACCTCATCCAGACGTTCAATGAAGTCCACTGTTGAGTACTTGACTCAAAGTAATACACCTGCAACTTGTCCTCAACAACCAAGAAATGAAAGCATATGGTGATAATATACAAAGTTAGCACATCCAATAGCATAATCCATCAAAATTCATAACAAATATTCCCATGGAATAACAATTCAAATATTTTAAAGATATCAATTGGACAAGAAAATAATATTTCTATTAAAATGTAATCAACAGAAGTGAATGAATTACAAAATTCTATGTCGGCATGGTTCGAAACCGAGAAAATAACTCCCTTCCAGCTGGGTCTCCACCAAAGGAAATCTCATATAAGAGAGACAATGAGGTTCTCAATCAAGTAGGGAAGAGCTTGGGGGTTGAACAATGTGTTCGGACTTAAAAGGACAAAGGGATGCAGACTCAATGTGAAGTGAATAATTTCTCCAGAGTAACTTTGCTCTCAAAGTTGAATTCTTCTCCTCTTTTCCATAGGTCGGATATGGCCCATTTATATACTTCAAATGGAACTGAAGGGACAATTTGGAACGTTTCCAGTATATGGAAGGTCAAGGATCATGGATCTCATGACGTGACATGGAAACCCGACACTATTTTTTTAATTTTGGGCACAAAACCCATTGTACGTGGGTTTTAATGGTGAAACCTGTGTATACACATGTTGTATAATAGTTAGGGCGCGTATATGTGGAAAACTATTGATTTTAGCTCTGGGATTTTCAAAAAGGTACTTCAAGTCTGCATAGGGAAATGAAAAAAAGGCCTTTTGAGCAACTTTGCATAGGGTGAGGCAAATATTTCTATAACACCATCTATTGCATGATTTATATTGTAAACCCATTTTGAAGTGACTAAATACTTTCCTTCAGGTCTAGGCACAATTTCCCATACATCATTTTTCATGATGGATTGATATTCTTCCATCATAGCTTCCTTCCATTCTTTCTTCTTGACTACTTCTTCAAAGGTGGAATTTTCTGATTGACAAGACTTGTCATGAGTGTCGCATAACTAGAGAATATTTTGGGCCTCTTTCTTTCCCTGAAGGTGCCACTGGGATATTTATGTCTTTTTTCTTCTTGCAGGGTGGATTCGAGCCATGCTGGTCATTTTCTAGTCTCAAGTACAATAATTGGTTCTATAGGTTCTTCATTAGGATGTTCTGGAGAACATGTAGTTTCTTTCTTGGGACCTTCATGTTCTTCTTCATCATTGGAATCCATGGAATATTATATAGATTTCCTGAAAGCAATATTCTCATCAAAATTCACGTCCCTGTTGATTTCAACCTTCTATTGACCTAGGACATAGATTCTGTAAGCTTTTGATGACTCACTATATCCAACGAATATGCCCTTCTTTCTTGAAGGTTCCAACTTCTTTCTTTTGTCCTTGGGAACATGAATATAGACAGGACAACCAAAGAGCCTTAAGTGTTCAACCCTTGGCTTCTTTCCTAGAGAAAGCTTCTTCTGGAGTCATGTTTTTCAATATATGATGATGAATTCTATTCTGAACATATACGACTGTCATAGTTGCTTCATGGATAGATTTTGGTCATTCATCATTGCCTTAACATATTCTTCAATGGAACAATTCTTTTTTTCTTCCACACCATTCTGTTGAGGGATTATGTCGGATACTTAGCTCCCTCCTAATCCTGGTTGCTTTACAAAAGGAAACAAGCTCCTTGGAGGTGTATTCTCCTCCATTATCAGATATTAGTTTCTTGATTTTCTTTTCTGTCAGGTTTTCCACTTCATATTTGAATTCTTGGAATTTTATAAATACTTCATCCTTTGTATATGAGTGAATGATGTCCAAAAACTCCTTTTGCTTTACACACTTCCTTTAAAATTGGTACTTGGTGAGATCACCTACCTCACCACTTGATGGAGTCATCTGCTCCATGTTTGCAACTGTCATTGTAGCTCCTTCTTAGAGCTATCACCTGTGACCTACCCATAACAAGAACAACAAGAGAAAAAGTATTTCCAATAGCATTTTCATAAAAAAATATCTATGGTAACAAGAATTACCAAGGTGACCTGCCCGAGAGAAAAACAAGAAACATATCCTAGAGGAGATGCTATTTCATTTTGCAAACAAGTGAAATAAGCATCTATATCAATATGCAACCAAGTATGCCTATAAGTAATATAACCTTTCAAATATTGTTGTCACAACTATAGTATTTACGTGTTCTGTAGAAACTATCAAACTTGATATGTGCAAATTGAAACTTAACAATTTCATCAATCAAACCTAGAACCTGGAGGCTCAACTTCTAGGGAGGGTGTGCTTGTTCCTCTGAATGTATTGAATCCAAGATATTGGACAAGGTCTCTTGTACATCCCTTGCAAACACACTCATTCTTTTTTGGACGATATAACTTGAAAAGCATATACAAGTGCATACCTTTGAAATTTGTAGCATCGTTCAACTTGTCTTCTAATATGAAACTAGACACCATATTGACAAGAAGAGGTTAGAAACTGAATCAAAAGGGTTCAATGATTAGAACAAGCTAGAAATCCTTAAATTTCAACTTTGACCACAAAATCAATTTTTGACCAAAAGTCAATCTTTGACTTTGACTTTGACCAAGAACTCAAACTTGACGTTTTTGCTGGATGTGGGCACCAGAGGGTGCGCTAGGCTAGGGTGCACTAGAATACCCAAAATTTATGCCAAAAAATTCACTTAAAGTGCCCAAAGAATTAGGTTAGGGTTTGTTGCAGCTACAAAATCAGAAACCCTATTTGCAGTTGCAACTAATGCTACAACAAGCTTGACAAAGAACTATTGATCTACCTTCCAATGGTTAGATTGTTCTTAAGGTAGCATAGGACCATAACCTGTTAAAATATTCGATGTGCTCATTTCACCATAGACAATATCACTATTGTCTCCCAACCATAGGTATGCAATCACCCCCGAGAACCTTAACCTTTATTAGATATAATGATTCCAGAAAGCCACACTAGAACCAATAGATAAACCCTAGTTGCAGCAGTAGCACGAGATGTAACTAGAATTCACCATCCAACTGCAGCAACAACGCAAGACAAGGAGAGTGCACCTTCTCTAATGGTAGCGCACAAGAGAGAGAGTCTCCACAACTACATAAAAAGAACAATATTGCAACTGCAACAGTTGCAGTTGCACTTCTTAGGATACCACCAAGAATACCACCAAGAATTTCACCAAGAATACCACCAAGAGATACTAGAAGGTAGGGTGAATATCTTAAGCTAGATAACACTAGAGAGAGAGACCAAGAATCACCACAGAATATGCACCTTCCTTTATTACAGTTGCAACTCCAAACTTGTGCTATACCTTTCTGAGAGAGTGAGTGAGGTGAGTGTCTACAAATGAGCTCAAGCACCTCCTGATTATAGTTCTCCTTGTCACCTTTCTAGGCCAACTTCTCTTTCTAGAGGGTAACTTTAATATTATTTATTTTATTGAGCCAACTAGTCTTCTACAAGTTTTACACACATGTTTAGGGTTTCTCTTTCTTTTGGAATATTCCATTCTAGTCAAAGGTTACACATGGAGTTTAATGCCTCCCGCATCTACCATATATAAACAACTCTACCATGAGTGAATATGTGTATTTTTCACTAACACCAACCATGTTAAATAAGGCTTTGGAAATGTACCATATTATTTTCCAAGCTATTGCTTTTTTTTCAAGGCACACCCTTTGGGGGATGGAAAATTGTTTCTCCCTTTAATGAGCTTGCAAGGACATCATCTTCTTAACCTTGTTTTGGCAGGATTCATATTGTTTCTTTGACAATTATAACCAAATTAGAGATCCTTGAACTCTTGTTCATCAAACACAGTTTTTACTATTTTGTCTCCATTGTTGGTAGTGATTAAGGCTATTAGATTATGTATTCACCCTTTGATTATAATCTTTATTATTATTTTCATTTTGTCACATTAGGACTTGATACTTTTATACAATGTCCATAAATGGTATATTTCATGTGACACGTCTTTTAATTTATATATATATATATATATATATATATATATATATATATATATAGGTGTGTGTGTGTGTGGAGATTGTATAAAATTATCCGGTCCTAATCTGACAAAATGAAAATAATTGAGAAATACATGATGACTAAGTTYAATACATACTAATTGAACATGTTAGCACTGATTTATCCATTTGATTAACMTTGAYTGGCTCCATGCTAACAAGGTTCCATTTTTGTATGCTCTTAAAACACTTTAGTAAGGTTTGCATTGTTTATGGGCAAGTAATTCTTATATACCATTTGGTTGAGCTTTGTTAGAGGATTTTACATGTGGTTTTAGTTTCTTTCTAAATTGCTTTATTTTTTCTAGTTGCAGTGTGTATGATGTACTTAATTAAAATGTATCATATTCATCATCCATACAAATATCACCATTCGATAGTCTTGGTTAAACTGTGCTAGTTTCTCTCACATGTAACTCAAGATTATCTTCATTGAAGAAAATTATTGGGCATTTTGGAGTTGGTGATGATTATGAACTCTTCTTCTTAACCTCAATATATTTGTTGGACATTTATGTATGTTATGTAGCATGTTTTGGTGCTTTTATCTTTTCAAATGCTTGTTGACCATTTATATTTTGTACTTAATGCATTTTGTAATATCTTGGTATCTTTCAGTTTTATTAATTGTTATCATTGTCTTGTTGTGGGAAACATGTCCTTCAACATACATTGGTACTCACTAATATGAAGTCCCAATTAGACCTCACATCATTTGGGATAAGAGACCCATCCATATTCTACCTTGACAACCATTAGTAAACATGAGTGGGTGATGTTTATGAAATGTGGAATGCAATGTACAATATGCTATTATTTTTTGTGCAGAAAGTAAATTAACCTAACCTATCCTATGATTCGGATTTATAAATGGAAAAAAATTAAATAGATAATAATAGCAAATAAACACGCAGAGATATAATAAAACTTGAATTCTATTAATAAAGAGAACCTATTGAAACTGTAAAAATGTAGACTGAAACAAACTTGCTCGAATGGTGACAACTTATCTCTGAGAAGAGATGTGACTTATACGCTCATTCACAAGAATATGAGTACAATGAGGCTCCAAAGGATTTTTTAACATAAAAAATAAAATCCAAAACCTTAAACATCCAAAACCCTAACCCTGAGAGATGAAACACCAAAAGGTTTGTGGGCCTTGATGGGGGTAGTTGATACGTCAACTTCCCGAGGGTGTAACTTTTGCATACGATCTCCATTTGGGGTGCTTGATACACCGTTGGATAGGAATATCTGAAGAGTACATATTTCGGTCATCTTAAAAACATAGCAAAGTCGTTGTCGAGCCCAAAAAACGTCGTTTAGGGCCTCAAAATGACCTCAAAAGTTTGGGACTCGAAAAACTGTAAAAAACAACTACCAAAATTGAATTTTTTTTTTGAGCTAGTGGAATAGATGGTTGGCCATCGATATCCACATGGATAAATCCTCCCCCTTTAGGAAGAAATGATATCCATTTCGTTGAGCACCCCCATCATATGGGGAAACTTTTGCTGAACTTGGCTCTGGTTGAGCCACTTGCCTTGGTTGATCCTCTGTTGGCAAGTGCCTTTAATATGAGTGTCCCTGATCTGATCAATGGTTGCTTGTTTCATGCAGTCATGTTTGAGATTTTTGGGTGTCAATTTCTCTATGATCTCCAATGTGTCCAATAATGGTGGGAATTATGGTTGAAGGAGGTCCACATTGAACACTGGGTGCAGGCTAAGGAAGGGGTGAATACTTAGCTCAAGTGGTAGTGAATTTAGGATTGTCCTTGTAGAGCTAGGGCCACTCGGATGCCTCATGGCCATAGGAGTGGAGCACCATGGTTAAGGCTAAAATTGGAGGTCGACTAAGGCAGTCAATGACATGATTGATTCTCCCTATCTTATATTTGATGTTGAGATGCAACTGTTGCAATAATGTGGACCACTTTTGATGTCAGATGTTTTGCAATTTTCCTTGTGTCTGCATAAACTGCAGAGGCTTGTGATCAGTGTGGATGAGTGTCTCCTTCTTGAGAATGTAGTGCTTCCATTGTCGGCAGGCTTGTATAATGGAATACATTTCTTTGTCATGGGTGGGGTACTTACAGATGATATCTGATAGTGTCTCAATATGATATGCCACTGGATGCTTGTGTTGAGTGAGAACTGCACCCACAACATAGTTTGACGTATCAGTCTCAATCTCAAAAGGTTGTTGCAAAATGGGTAGGGAGAGTACTGAATCTTAGCACAAGCAATTTTTCGGATCATCGAACGCTTGTTGTTGTGACTTCCCCCACATGAACGTTTCCTTGCCACCACCCTTGGTCACTTAGATGAGGGCCCATGTAATATGGGAGAATCCCAACACGAACTTGCGATAGAAGTTGGCAAGTCCTAAGAAACTTAGAAGCTCAGTTAGTGTGGTCGGGGATGGCTAGTCATGAATGACTTGGATCTTGGCTGGATCCACATGAACACCATGCTCATCACCAATGTAGCCTAGGTATTGGACCATGTTCATGCCGAAGGAACATTTTTCCAAGTTAGCATATAGTTTGTGTTGTCACAGAGTGTGAAGGATTTGTTGAATATGTTGCAAGTGTTATGCCCAATTCTTGCTAAATATGAGGATATCGTCCATATATACCACCACAAAATAATTGGCGAAAGGCTGCAACATATCATCCATCAATCTCATGAAAGTTGCTAGAGCATTTGTCAAACCAAAGGGCATGACTAGTCATTCAAAAAAACCTTTCTTGGAGTTGAAAGTAGTGTTCCATACATCAATCTGTTCTATTGGGACTTGGTGGTAGCCAGACTTTAGGTCAATCTTACTGAAAAACTTGGCTCCCTTGAGCTGGTCAAGAAGGTTGTCAATTCGGGGAATTGGGTATCGGTTCATGATTGTGATTTTGTTTAGGGCCCTGTAATAAATGTAGATTCACCTAGTCCCATATTTCCTCTACAAGAGTACAATTGGGCTTCCATTGTCACACACATGACCCCTAAGTACCTTTTTAAGGGATGGGGTATAAATTTTTCATTTTTCACAATCATTTCAAATCTCCTCTATCATAGCTCCATCGTCTTCTGCTCATCAAGATATTCCCAATGACGATAAGTTCACTCAAAAATGAGCTCTGGAATGAGAGTTATGACCTTCCGAAGTTCTCGGGTTTACATAGGACACATCTTTCTTACTACCACATGGCATCCCTATGAGCTCACATTGTCCACGCCAACTGATGTGGCAACACCCTGGTCTTGATGTGGCACTAGCCTAGCCTGCCACAATGGAACTTTGATCCATGCAGGCCTACAACCATCGTAACTCAACCCTTATCCCAATGCACTCTTCTCTTACCTCCGACAAATATGGTGTCGAGGAATATTCCCTTTCTCTCTAATGGACCGTCTCGATGCATGCAATATCTCCTGATCTACGATTAGGATCCATTCGGCACCTAAGGTTCACCAATCCTACTGAACCCCACTCAACTCGTCAACCCATTGAAGATTAACATGCACAATCACACTGATGCTCTTAGCTAGCATCAATTTTCCATGCCACTGTAGGGCACTTAGGCTAGCTCGACTAAAGGATGACATTTGTCCCTCTCCTATAGTCCAATTAAAATACTTAATTAATATTTCGTAGAATACCATCCTTTGGTAATTAATTACTTAAACCTCATTAAGGATACTTATTCTCCACAAACTAATTGTCCAATAATTAATTTTTGCTTAGCCTACTACTCATGGCCCAGTAATTACTGAGGTTTTACTTTCTCTTTCCCCCCTTTAGAAGTAGTTTAGCACTAACTGAATTAATTACTCATATGATAATTATGAGTAATTATATTATAACACAATGAGGTTAATTTCTTCATAATATACTTAAGTTGATTAACCTTAATTAAGGTATATAATTCAATCCCTCCCCGACACACAATTCCATGCCAAATTTTCATGTAATTTAGCATATATATATGTTTAATGGGGAAAATATTAACGATATTCAATTTAATATTTATTATTACTAACTTGTTCTTTTATTAATTATATTATAATATGATTAAACATATCAAAGGAGCACTTAGGATTATTAATATCTATTAATATACAAGCCTCCAGACTTCTGTGAAAGTCCCCATCATGTTTTTATGAACCCAAATCTCCTGAATGTCGGACTTCCAGAGAGGGTCCCATTCACATTGTAAAGTGCTGCAAATATGATTATTTGTATTAATTTATAATTAATTACTTTAAAGGTTTATATCGATATTTGTGCAACCATTGGAGCGAGAAATGGTAGGTTCGATCCTTCGGCCCTTTGTTTCTTGTTCATTCTATTACCCCAAACATGCCAGAGTCCCGAATTCCCGAAGCTTTGGAGTCCTAAAGGGTCCACGCTTACACGTGACTTCGCATTTAATATTAAATTAAAAAGGGAAGAAGGGTTGGTATTGTGTCATGTACAAATATCATAATAACTCAATTAAAATATATTATATTAAACCTTTTTTGAAATTGTGTCCAGGCTTATAAAATTTCAAATATTATATTTAATATTGGGATGAAAGAGAGAGAGCTCTCTGGGTCAACTCCTTCGGCTCTCCCACACATCCTTTATACTCAAATCTCTCGAAGCCCTGAAGTGGCCCCACTTATGTACGTTTCAACATTATTTAATATTTAAAAAAAGAAAGGAGAAGAGTTGACCTTATTCATGTGTGGATATTTTAATAAACCTTAATATAATATAATATAGTATATTATACCCCTCGAAAATTAGACCCAGATTTTAAAAATTCTCCAATATTATATTTAATAATTTAATATTGGAATTAGGGAAAGATATATGGGTCCACACCATCGACTCTTCCATGCAATTCTTCATTCTCATATAACCCGAAGTCCCGGAGTTCCGGAGGGGACCCACTTGTATTACAACATAATAAATACAATGAGTTATTTTGAATTATAATGTAATAAATTGCAAATAAAGGGGTATTGTATTCAATTATATTAATTTGATCACAATTGATTATAATATCATATAATTGATTATATTTATTGCCTATGCAACATTTGTATAGGGAAAGGTAGAGTTCGGGTCTTCGATGATTATAGCTAGTGAGATCCATCACCCAAACATCCCAAAGCCCTGAACTCCCGAAGTTTCGAAGACTATGAGATGTTTAAGACATTTAGTCACAAGTTATTCCCTGGTGTACTTTAGCATTTGGAATCGTATTAAATTATATTTTCTTTTGGTCTCATGCCTTTCACACTCTAGGAAATTTAGCCCCCATTTTTAGAAAGATAATGATAATATTAATAATAATAATAACAATCATATGTATATAGACATATATACATATATTTCCATAGTCTTGCAAGATTTAAAGGAAATTATTTTCTCTTACAGAAAAATAAGGAAAGGAAAAATGCAGGAGTCTTTATAAAGGGATTTAATAAAAGTTTACATTCCAAGGAGATTTCTCCATTCTGGAAATTAAAAGTATAATTATAATCTCTCCCTCTCGTGGGTAAATGAGTAAATTTTATTTCCTTATTATTGTGCTTTACTACTCTTACTAAATTTAAGGAAAATTTAAGACAAAGATTTACCTCCACAGTAAATTTTGGTATTTCTACCAAGATTTACTGCCCACCAAAATTTGAGGGGATTCTTCCCAAATTTAGGAGATTTAACACAAGTTTAACATAAATGTTTATTTATGCCTGAAATAGAATTTTGAGAACTTTTGTATTTTAATTCAATTAGGAAAATTTCATGTTTATTTCCTAATTATTTTTCCTTGATAATCATTTATAAGGACTTTTGATGTTTGTCCATATTTGAGATTATTTTCTAAAGTCCACATAGATCTGATATCCTCTAAGCTTTCTAGCATAGTATTTGAGGACATACTAAAATAGAACACTATTATGCAGAAAAATCACTCTTTTCTTTCAAATGTTTTATAGAGATTTTTAATTGTCCAGTCATCATTTCCCAAGCATGCATTAAATTGTACAACACAGACAACCACAACATCCACTCCCAGAAATCTTATTTTAACACACATATAGTCAAGAGATAAGGAATTAAATCAAATGAGCTTCGACTAAGACATTATCTTTATTTTACTTAAATTTCTCAAGTCGCTTTTGTCAGAAATTAAACTTACACAGTTCTAAAACACAGTATACAATTTTCTTTGATCTAAACACTACAAATATTTAACCAAATATACTTATCTAGTAACCAGATAGTGATGCAACTACTGAAAGGGGTTCCCTTTTCCTCCTAGTAGTAGACACAACAACTCTTGGACGGATTTACCACTGGCCACCCCCTAGCTAGGTCATGATTCTTTAAGAGAGACTCTTCCTTCTGTTCGGAAACAGCCAGGAACAAAGGCCACTCTCCTCCTCCCATAGGAACTTGACAGATCAATTTTCTCTCCACCAAGCAAAGGGGTCTGCAATGGGTGCTTCCTCATTCGCTCATCTTCTCTACAACCACGTTTATCATCTTGGACTGGAAATGTTTCCCATAAAATTCATGTACCCAAAACATATTTGTTTCTCAGTTGAACCAGAGAGATGCGCATGCCCTCTCTCTTTAGAAATTATCACCAGATCCATTCCACTACATCCTCTCCACTCAAAAAATGGCTCGCAGACTCAACCAATTGTCTCCCCTCTTCTCTGTTCTCCATTTTTCTTTGTCTCTTGCCTTCTTTAGTAAGATTTTGTGGGTCAAATCCCCCTATTCGTGGGCCAGTCTAGAATCCCTTAGATGGGTACTTTTCTGCCCATGCTTCTGAGACAAGGTAGTTTTAGTACAACACCCATTCCTTTTCATAAATGTGGGAAGCTGATAGTTCATCTACCAACTCCCTTCATTAACCACAATTCTAGGAAAATGGGCAAACTGGATTTTTCTTGATTATTAAATTGTCAAGGGAAATTTCCTCATTGATTCCCTCACATGCATCATGATCTACCTTGGCAATCCCTTCAACATTTATGCAACACTTTCCCTTCTTTTTTTAAACATTAGTAGCATAAATATTTACACTACATTTTTAGCAAAATACAATTATATTTACAAGTTGGGGGAAATAGGGGTATTACATCCATAGGGTGAAGATATGGGTTGGATGTGCCCATTTTGAATCAACTCTTGGATATTTCACTTGATTTCCTCATTTTCCATTAGAGAGAAGTGATAGACTGGCCCATTAGGTAGAGGTGCATCGGGGGTTAGATCAATTGGATGTTTGACCTGACAGTGCAACGATACCTCAGTGGGTGAGGAGAAGATGTATTTGTGTTCTTCCACAATCTTTTCCACTTTCTTATGATGTGTGGAGAGGCCCTGTGCAGAGGCCATGGATGTGGTTGCGACATTCTGTTCACTTTGAGAGCAGATCATGAATAAGACATTTCCCAGTCTGGGAAATGACCTTCCTACATTACTTGTCAAACATCAAATAAATGGGCATAGGCGGAGATACCTTCAGTATCATGTATAATTGTCTACCCAAAATTATAATAACACTACGAGGTCTAGATTCATATAAAACATGTGGTTTCCACAAGTATGGTTGGCCTAAAATAACATCACAAACTTCAAGGGGGAAATATCACACAATACCTCATCCTTGACGGGCTTGATGTCGTAGGGAAGAAGACATTTTTGGTTGATGTAGAGATCTCTTCCTTGGTGGAGCCACCTAATGGTGTAGGGTTGCAGCTGTAGTATCGTCGACAGGCTCAACCACTTGATGACCTCTGTTGAGATCGGGTTCTTTTGAATTCCACTATCGACAATGAAAATGGTGGAGCACCCTTCACTCACATCTTTGAGTGAAGAAGGAATTCACCTTCCTTCAGTTATTTTGGTTCATTGGGTTCAACATCAATGATCCAATTCTCATTGTATGGATCTGAGTTAGAATCGAAACCTTCCTCTGACTCCAAGGCTTTCATCTCGACCACCAATGAATGCTTCGATCGACATTCAATGGTTTTATACCAAGGGATTTTATGGAATTCACACCATTTCCTAGTGTCTTTATTTATCTTCTCATTACCCTTCTGATCAAGGTGGATATTGGTGGCCACCCACCTATTCCAATTAGCTCCTCGTGTTCATTTTTTATTCAGCACGTCTTTCTGTACTACTTTATAATTGTGAGTTCTACACTTTTGGGGTTGTCTCAAGCCTCACACATTCTCTAGGGGGATACGAGTGGCCTCTCACCTAATCCAACTAGCTTATTTTGTATGTTTTCATGTCAGCACATATTTTTGTACTTTAAGGATTGTTTTGAGGCCCTAAACGTTGTTTTCTTGGCTCACCACAGTTATACTATATATGGAGTTAGATTCTGATAGTGGAATGTGTATTTCTATGAAAGACCTTTCCAATGGGATATTACGTGCCTAAAACGGAGGTCGTAAGAAAAAGTTACGACCCTAGGAAGTTGAGGTACCAAATTACACCAACTCACCCATAGGGCCCACATGACTTTTCGCATTTCACCTTCTAGGGTTAGGTTTTTGGATGTCTAGGGTTTTGGAATTCATGAGTAATATGAAAAGGGCCTCTGGATCCTCATTTTAATCCATTCTACTCAGACAGATGCGCGCAACAACCACATCTCTTCTTTAATAGAAGATATTGTTCACTAGATATTTGTGTTATTATTCCTATCTCTATGTTTATGGTATTCAGTCTGTTAATCAGTTCGTTCCGCTCATAAATATGGATCAGTGGTATCAGAGTGGTCTTCTCTTCATTTATTTTTCTTCATGCATATCCTCGACAAGGTCTGGGTACAAGAAGTTGGGACTCAAACCAATCGAGCCATTACCAGATCGGCCTTGCCGAGCCCAAAAACAACCCATGGTAGATGAAAATAAAGATGATGGAGCAGGAGATCCTATTAAAATGTTGCTCGAGGAAACCCACAAACGAAAAAGGAACGAAATGATGGACAATTTCGTGCATATCCTCTGACGGTTGCCCATGGGAGAAGCATCTTCATCAAGCAGCCATGCAACCCCCTTTAAGGTACAGGTAAATTTTGATATTCCATTATTTGAAGGACTGATAGATGCAGATGTTGTAGATAAATGGTTGAATTTGCTCGAAGGATATTTTTCGGTCCATAATTTTTATGATAGGGAAAAGATCACTTTTGCACTCCTCAAGGTCATTCCCCATGTTAAAGACTAGTGGGATACTTACTCTGAGCAAAGGGTTGTGGAGGAATCTGCAATTTTTGTGGTGGCCCCTACATGGGATGCCTTCTGGGACTCCATTAAAGAAAAGTACTACCCTATTGGAAGCTACGAGGACCAGTACACCAGATGGACCACCCTATGTCAAGAAAGGGACCAGATAGTACCAGAATTATGTTGATAAATGCAGCTATGTAAGACATTCTCCAGCTTATAAACCTGTGAGGTGTGGATCATTACGTCTATGTGAAGTCTTTCTCTTAGCTTACAAACCTGAGAGAAATCCCCTAATAAGGGTATGTGGTTCCTACCTAAGATAGAGATAGGAACATATAGATGACCTCCTCCATTCATAGAGTGAGAAGAACTCCATATGATTATCCAGTGGGAAAGGAGATCTGGTGAGATGGATGTGCATGTGGCTGAGCACAAGGTGAACATGTGAAATCCCAAAGTGTTGGGTGCATCATCATGTGAACATCAATGAAGATGATTTGTTAGCCTCCTCTGAGCAGCAGAGTTGATGAGAAAACTCCAGATGATTCTCCTGTGTGAGGCAGTGGGAAATAATATATGTAGAGTGGATGTGCTTGTGGATGAGAACATGTGAATGTCTGTAGATCTAGTTCTTCTATGTAATGCAGTGAGCCAGAGCTATGACATCCCTATGGATGTGCCCCTAGTGGATGAGCACTAGTGGGTGTATCAGATCCTTTGCTATATGTTGTTCAAGAGCCATACCTGCCTGTAACCCTAATTGTTATGTAAAGGGTACAGGTCAGCCCCACCTTAATGTAATTAATAATAAATGTAAAAGATAATTAATCTGGATAATAATAATAATAATAATAATAATATGACTTAGAGAGATCGACCCTGTTGAGCCAATAGACGCCTTTGTTGATAGGACAAGTCTAATATAAGTAAGGGATGGTTCCCCATTGTGGAATCATATATTTCTTGTGAGTTTGGAAATTTCAGAAAATGCATCTACTTGGGAAAAGGTGTGCACCTCTCTTGGGCGCTAATACTCTAGGGCTTGAGCACCTTCTTGTGTGCTAGGTATTTCTTGGTGGTGAAGGTATTTCTCTTGAAGAATATAGCAAAGGAATTGGTTGGGTTGTTTTCCCTTGTTGAGAAGGGTTTCCCAAGATACTTCTTGTGTTCTTGTGCATGGTGTTTCTTCTTGTGATCTTGGTTGCTACAACGTTATTGTTAATGGTTAAGTGAAATGATAAAATGGAATGAAATTCATGCTTAACCTAGATTATGAAAAATCAACATGGTATCAGAGCATATGTCTTGAAGAACCCATTTCACAAGCATCTACCAGTGTCCTCTCTCTTCAACAGAACCATACGACCCTCCTAGGGTTTCCAGAAAATCTGTGTGGCCTTCCTTTATGAGGTGTTTCATCCCTTAAACACTTGAACATTGGAGATAATTTTAGCATAGTAGAGTACAACCTCCTCCATCGCATCTCCATAGACTCTCAGAGTGACATCCCGAGCATTTTGAAATTTTGGCCCTAGGGTTTCTAGGGTTTCGCTAATTTCTGCAGAAATTTCAGAATTAGGGTTTCTACAAACTCATTGAAGGATTTATTTGGCTCACCAATGTTCTCCTATCTCTCAAAGGATTATTGTTGGTAGTCATAAGTCCAATAAAACCTAAAAAGTGCTAGCCTAGTCTAGCCATTAGGTTTTCTAGCCTAGTTGACAAAGGGTTGTGAAGAATCTAAAATTATGATGAACAAAAATTATGATGGAAGATAAGCTTGATGGATCAAGCAACTTCAAAGCTCTTGAAATACAAGACTTCAGAGGAAGACTTATTGTGGGTAATACAAAAGGGTTTACCAGAGACAACTATCAATGAATGGAAGGAAGATGACGTCAGGACAAGGAAGCCAATCACCTACTCAAGCCCTTAATTTGAAGGTCCAGCCTCAAAATAACAAATATGAAAAAAGGTGACACCGTGACTATCTTCTTCATAAATATCTTAGATGATAGAGATCAGCTAAGAGACATTGGATAAATGATATCAACATCCTTAGGTATGCACTTCTATATATTATTTGTATCATTGTCATGAGTGAAATTGCAGGAGGAAGGAACCTTTGTTGAAGTCATGGATCCAGAGGGATCTCAGTGCATTCAGAGAAACAACACACTCAAAGTAAAGACTCTAGGTTTGATTGTTGTAATTGACATTCCTCTAACCTATATTTCTAAAAGTTTGCTACATTACAAGTAGGTGTTGTAGATGTGACAATATTCCTTAAAATGTTTTGATTCTAGAGATGTACTCATTATTCTCCTTTAGGAGATAT
>ML803392.1:81512-113571 GCA_009831015.1 Picea engelmannii
AAACATACAAGCCTCTCAAGGCACATTTTTCAAGAAATCAAAAGAGATTTTTGAGCTATCCTTAAGTCATGAGCCACTTCATTGATGTTGAGACTCCTTGTCTTAGAGAAGCAACAAGAGAACAGGTATGGAAATATGCCATAATAGAAGAATACCAATATATCTTAAAAGAATGATGCATAAGATATTATTCGGGGACCAAAAAGGGAAGTTTGTGGTAACTTCTAAGTGGATCTATATGATCAAGCATGCAGCTGATGAAAGTGTCAAGAAATACTAAACGAGATCTATAGCCAGAGTTTTCTCACAAATAAAGGGAGTTGTCTATGATGAGACACTTGATCCAGTGAACCCGATACACTTCCATCTGTACTACCATCCATGAGTTGGAAACTATATCAGATAGATAGATTCTTGATAAGTTTGGATTTCGACAAGAGTGTTGTTGATCCAAACCTATATCATTACAGTGTTGGTGACGAGAGCCTGATCCTGAAGACTTATTTAGAAAGCATTGTTGTTACAAGTAATCCTTGACTTCTGAATTTGAGATGAATAATATGAGTATGATGCACTACTTCTTGGGACAAGAAGTATGACAGATGACTGATAAGATTTTCCAGAGTCAAGGAAAATATACATTGAAAATATTAAATAATTTCAGTATGACAGAATGAAAAATCCACCATGATGGATTTAAAGAAGAATATTGATGATGATTCAGACGAGACTGATCCACAACTGATTGGATCACTAATGTATTTGTTCAACACCAGACTTGATTCATTCCATGCAGTGAATGTGCCTAGTCATTTCACAAGTCAAGCAAGATAGACTCACTAGACAACAACAAAACATCTCTTGAGATATATACGAGGCATAGTTGGATATGGCATGAGATATGCCTCTAGTATAAACTTGATTTTACAGGATATGTCGATTCAAATTGAGCAGAAAGTACAGTGAACCGAAAAATCACATTCGACTGATGTTCTATCGTGAAGTTTTCCACGGTTTCCTAATGCAACAAGAAACAAAAATTTGTAGCTTTGAGTATCACAGAGGCAGAGTATATAGCATCAAGTGAACGAAGCAATGTGGCTTCACAAGCTTATGACAGATTTACTTGACCATGAGATGGATCCTATGATGATAACCAAGAGCCATGAGTAAAGATCCTTGAGAACCCAGTGTTTCCTAATGGATCAAAATACGATGAGATTAAATATCCTTAATTCATAAATATGATGCAGAGGAAAATCGTACACATGCAATACCTTCCTACACTTGAGTAGATTGCAGATATCTTCACCAAATTAACTTCATGAAGAATGGCTCCCTAGTTAAGAGGGATTTTCGATATCTCCAACCAAGACAAAATTCAAAATACATCCATGTGAGACTTGGCATGATAAGGAATGCCTCCCTAGATGAGAGGGAGTGTTGATGAATGCATCTATGTGAGACATTCTCCAGCTTACAAACCTGTGAGGTGTGGATCATTGTAGGTATGTGAAGTCTTTCTCTCAGCTTACAAACCTGGGAGAAAACCCCTAAGAAGGGTACGTGGTTCCTTCCTAAGACAGAGCTAGGAACGTAGATATGACCTCCTCCATTCAAAGAGTGAGAAGAAATCCAGATGATTATCCAGTGGGAAAGGCGATCTGATGAGTTGGACGTGCCTGTGGCTAAGCACAAGGTGAACATGTCAAATCCCAAAGTGTTGGGTGCATCATCATGTGAACAGAAATGAAGATGATGTGTTAGCCTCCTCTGAGTAGTAGAGTTGATGAGAAAACTCCATATGATTCTGCTGTGTGAGGCAGTGGGAAAGAATATATGTGGAGTGGATGTGCCTGTGGATGAGCATACGTGAACGTGTGTAGATCTGGTTCTTCTGTGTAATGCAGTGAGCCAGAGATATGACATACCTATGGATGTGCCCCTAGTGGATGAGCACTAGTGGGTGTATCAGAGCCTTTTCTATATGTTGTTCAAGAGTCAGACGTGCTTATAACCCTAATTGTTATGTAAAGGGTACAGGTTGGCCCCACCTTAATGTAGTTAATAATAAATGTAAAAGATAATTAATCTAGATAATATTAATTATAATAATAATATGACTTAGAGAGGTTGGCCCTATTGAGCCAATAGATGCCTTTGTTGATAGGACAAGTCTAATATAAGTAAGGGATGATTCCCCATTGTGGAATCATATCTTTCTTGTGAGTTTGGAAATTTCAGAAAATACATCTACTTGGGAAAAGGTGCGCACCTCTCTTGGGCACTAATATTATAGGGCTTGAGCAACCTCTTGTGTGCTAGGTCTTTCTTGGTGGTGAAGGTCTTTCTCTTGAAGAATATAGAAAAGGATTTGGTTGGGTTTTCTTCCCTTGTTGAGAAGGGTTTCCCAGGATATTTCTTGTGTTCTTGTGCATGGTGTTTCTTCTCATGATCTTGGTTGCTCCAACATTATTGTTTATGGTTAAGTGAAATGATAAAAGGGAATGAATTTCATGCTTAACCTAACTTATGAAAAATCAACAACTTCACCAATATTTTCCATACCCTATGTTGTTCCTGAGTCTGTACTCAAGGCTTAAACGTACAGTGTTAAGGAATCTGGAAGTGGGTGATAGGTGTAGAAGATGGAAGCATAGACCTTCGGTGAAGGAAACTAGGGACGGTTTCTACGTTGGCATTGTCTAGCTTCCAACTGTTCCTGGGTAGTTATGTCTCGTTCAATGGCTGTCCTTGATTGTTCAAGTTCGTCCTGGTTAGTTGTCGTTTTGAGAATGATGTCGAAGAGATTTAAGGCAATGTGCATTTGATTCGATAGTCCGGGTTCAACGTTAGGTTGAGTTGGCACATGAACTGTCATGGGAGGAATAGTAAAGGTAAGAAAGACTTTAAAACCGATTAAGTGTTGTCTCATTTGGGTCACATAACAAAGAATTTACGATTGTAGAGATAAAATATGAATGAAAATCTAAGGCTCTTTCCCGTAACTGTATTATATTTTAATAAAAGGTGTGAAGTGGGGGAAAAAAATTCAGCTATATATAACGCAAGACTCCTGTCAAAGGGAAATCTGACATGTAAACAGAAGAGGAAAATAGTAAGGAAACAACCGACGTAGCATAGAATATATGTAGAATTTTGAAAATGCAGATTGGTCTTACACCCGCTAATAGATGGTGCAGAGGAAAGACAATAAACAATTAAAGAAAACCAAAATTCATTCGTTATAGTAGTGGTCGTACTAAAGTATAACGAAGCACATCGGTTAAGAATATGAAATGAAATGGAAAATTGAGATACAAGGAAGCAAACTTGTAACACAGTAGTGACGGAATTGAGAATCTCCAGATCTGCTTGTATTAACTTTCAATGTAAAAACTCTATTACAAATGACTCAAAAAGGTCCAGCCCTATTTATTTCTTTCTGGGATATATTTATACAACTTTTACAAAGCAGGTAGAATATCAATAGTCATAGAATTTTGGTTATGACCGAGAAGAGAGCAATCACTCCATTTCGCCTACTCTGTCCTCACTTGGTGCCAGGTGTTTGTCATCACGCGGACTCGATGCAGGTGATACATCTTTCCACTAGCTGGGATATGAGCCGTGATGGTTCTGCTTGACAGTTGGCCTCGAAGAAGTAACATTCTCAGGCTAACTACTGCAACTTGTCTTCCATTTGTGAGTCGATGATGTCGAGGGCACTTAGTTGCGCACTAGGTTTGATCATGTACTTATCAACTTGGACTATGTCCACCATATTCATCTGAGAGATATCAGCTGAATCTATTTCTTCCTTATCTCTCAGATCAAATGAGATATGTTCCACATTTAGTTTCATCAATGCTTCGACATTGCCTCCACTGTCAATGCCCAGCAGCTCGCCGTCTATAGAATTAAAGGCTTATTCTAGGGAATTGGTTACCTTTTGGGCTTGCTCCTTGCCCATGGCGATGTTGTGCTCCCACTCCTTCAACATAATATTTCCTCGGGTTTGTTCTGAAATGGTGAACCTGGGAGTACCCGTCGAAACCCAGTTGTTCGTGGCTATTACCGCCTCCTGGAAGGCGACCCGAGCCGCTCCTCCATCCCTTTCTCTGAGCGATAAATTCTCATAAACTTGATTTATGAACAGACAGTGTTCCTGGATCGCTCCCACCTTGGCAAGAAAATTCTGCTGTGTCGAAGAGATTCTACTCTGAATCTCGCTCGCTTGGGATTTAAATATCCCGAGGTCTAACATTCTTCTCTCGGCGATTTCTACCCGAGCCCGCAACTGTTCAATCAAACTACTCTGTTGGCTCACCTGCGTCCGACCATCCTGGACCGCCAACTATGTTTGCTCAAGCTTAGCTTTGAGCACCTCTATTTCATTTTTGTCGTCCAATATGGCCTGTTCTATTTCCACGCTCGCCTGACCTTTAGCATTCTCCGCGGCGGTGGCCAATCTGGCTTCAAGAGTCCTGATTAGGCGATTCTTTCTTTTAAGTTGGTTCTTCAAAAGTCCAACTGACAATTGATTCGCCGAGGCATACGCACCTAGCGTCCATGCGATTTCAGTGGCGAATTGCTCATTCTTTTTATCTTTTCCATCTGTCATAATCTTATACTTTTTGGCAGTCGACTCTCCTTCCTGGTAGAATTCTCTTTTTACCACTTCTTTTCTCTTTTTATCAAAGAAAAACTCGTTCGGAGGGAGTTCTTCTGCTCTTATGGGCCTCATCTCCTCATTAAATATCCATCCTTCTTCTATGTTTCCCTGCGTCGACTGCAAGGGGGTGACAGATGTGATGGGTGCTCCGATCTGTTTCGCCGATTTTCCTGGGGTGTCGATCGGGTTCTGCTTCTTTGGTGGTTCTGGGGTCTTTGTCTCGGTCTCCGGATTCTGTTTCTTTGGTGGGTCCGGAGTCTTTTCCTCTGCTTTTGGACTCTTTGTTTGTTCCTCCTTGTCCTGGTGTTTTCCCTGGCCAAGAGTTGCATCTTTAGAACCTTCAGCATCATTTTGTTTCATTTTCGAAATATCGGGACCCTCACCGTGCAGTACAATGGGGAGACAACTGCGTCGGTGTCCCTGGAACTTCAATACCTCGGCTCTATCCTCGGGCGCCAAGGATTGAATTCGGACTAGAATTTCCTCATAAGACCTCGCTCCTCGGAAAACATCATCTGGGGGTGAATTCTCATGTTCAAATGTTTTTAGCCCGCAATTTGCCAAATGATTGCTCACGACCCTCTGTGGATCCTGCTTCTTGTATTTGATAGAGACCAAGCTTAGGTTTTCCAGGGCAAACGCCTCGGCTTTGGCATGCCTGAGCTTCTTTTCCCATTTAAATGGATGGGAAAAGATGACCACACCTTCTTCGAATACCCTTTGAGCTCTTTACTTACACCACCAATTACCGTCTATCGGGTGACCTCGCGACAAGCCAGCTTGTCACGTATGAACAATGGTAGCGCATGCGGGGGAACGGAGGCCCCAAAAACTCTGAAGTATGAAAAATCTGTCTGCACGTACCAGTCCACTATGCTGCTCAGATTTTTCGCAATGTTGCCCGAGATACGAGGTGGAGGGTAACCAAAAATGGTGATATGCAGGGGCACCATCACCCAGTTAAAAATTTCATATGTGAACTTTTCTACTTTGTTTTCCCATAGCTTTTCATGGTATACATGTATGGGTTTGTCTTCGACCGGAGTCCAGCCCCAGCTCATTAATGGAAATGGTGTCATAAAACAGATTGCATCCATAATGTATGTGGACATGAAGAATGATGATGCCTTCCCACTCTCCTTCTGCTCCCGATACTCTGTGACCCAATTGGCCAAGCTATCCGAAAGCATCCTTGCCCAGTTAAAAGAGCAACCTTTTGCGACCCGAAACATTAGAGGCACCCACGCTAGGTAAAAATGCGATGTGTCCTCTCTCCCGTATAACCAGCATGTCATCATGGACACATATTTATACTGCGGTTCCAACGAAGCGATTGAATAAACGCCTTGGTCATTAGCTCTGAACTTCGTGGTTCACGAAACCCAATCCTTTATCAAACCGGACATGGTTTTATCATACTGTGTGCACTCCTTCTCCTTGAATTCCTCCAGGAACTTAGCGCCATATGTGTATTCAGACGTCGTAGGTAGCTTATACATGGTCTACAGATGCCCAGACCTAAAAGTCCCTATAGTGACTCTCTGCTCACTCATGATAGTCCTGGTCGGTATTGTCCACATGATCCAACGCCCATCAGACCATGTCATAATATGGAAGCAACCGTGGCCGGGCTGCTACTTTGTGCATTCTGGATTGGACGACTATTTTGTACTTGGTATTTAGATCATCTTTTTCGTTGTCGTCGGAGTCGTCTGAATAATCTACCAATTCATATTGCAGGATGTTTGAAACAAATGACCAGTTAGGGACCGACTCGACACTTCGGGGCGAAGTATCGGAGACATTGTCTGAGCTTTGTCCTGCAACCTCAACATTCTCCTTCGCTACTTTCCGCGGAGCCATGGATGAAGCTTGCGTCTTAGCTCTTCTGCGATAGAACTGCGTATACATACAGAAGTTAGTTTACTCAGAAGTGATGAGCTCTGCGTGCTATGAAAATGCATTTGTTACAATGAATTGCAGCTCTTACATATATTTGAAAAACTCGGTACCTTTCAAAACAAACCTGTCAATTCAAAATTAGAAATAAATTTATGCCGTAAAAATCCGATCTTACACATAGATTTACCCTATTTCCCCATTAATGTCATAAATTGTGGCGGTTTAAAAGTCAGTTGGCGCATGGAGTGATAAGGCTTCCTCGAGAATCGTGCAAGCATTGAAATAGGGAATGTGTCTTGATTCAGCTTAATTACCCCAATCTCGCTAACGGTAATTAATATCTCTCTATTCGTTGTATCGGGGATTTTCCCTTAACATTTTGAGTCTCCAACTCCCGAGGCTGCGAGGACCTATTTTGGTTTAATTAAAGGTAATCGATATTTGGGGCTTGATTAATTTTATAATTATTACTTTCGTCATATCGCGACTCGGAGTTTCAAAGGTAAGTTTCTGGGAGATTTATATGTCGAGTTGCGAAACCGTGGGATTGCGATAACAAGACTTAATTAAGGGGAAGATAATCTTGGATTAAGAGATTAATTGATCATGTTATAATTATCATCGTGACTTCATGAGTCGAGTTTTAGAAGTCATAACTTTCAAAAAATATAGTGCCGAGTGACGAAATGCCGAGAAAAACTTTAACCACAGTTAGCCCCTTTGCCTTTAATTCTTAACATGGGTTATCCAGAAGGGACCTCGTGTTCTCAGCTCTTGGGGCTGTAAAAATGAAAATTTGGGTTTGGCAAACGCCGAGGCGCGAAACCCCGACGACGTCTAATCATGGGGCAAAACATTTTTCCCTTGTTAGTGTCTTGAGTGAAAACTTAAAATGACTTCGTCGTTTCGTGACTCGGGATGTGTGAATTCATGAATTATAGTATCCGGTCTGCGAGATCTCGAAGTAGAGCCGAAAGAGGGAACATTCTTATGAAATGTAGGACTTGTTTTGAGAGTAGAAAAATCGTTACTGCTTACGCGAAAGAGTCTCAGAGGTCTCAATATCTCAGAGGGAAAAATAAAACCCTTTTTAGATTTCAAACACAAAAATGAAAATTGTGATAGGCTAAAAAACAAGGGCGGATCTAACATAGGCTCCAACTAGGGATCCCGCCTTCCTGTGAGGTGGGAAGAACAGTAGACCACGTGCCAATATTGGGTAAATGAAGTCGAAAACTCAATCAGGCGGAAAAGTTCCAAGGAAAGAGGATCGAAGGGGGGAAAAGACTATGTTATTTACCTTGAGAAGTTTTTTCAAAATCAGATACTCTTTTTAAACACAGTTGTAGTCCCTTTCACAATTTTCCCTTTCCCACTACTAACTTTTGGTATGTTTTAAGACAGTCGAAACAACCCTAGGAGACCCAACAGATCTTGTGGCTCTCGGCTTGCATCAAAAGAATGAGATTATATGTTTTTTAATCGGGAAGTCCCGTCTGAATTTGGGATCTAGATCAAGTTTTTAGAAAGAATTGGTTACCAGAGTAGAGTGATATTCATGTATAACAGCCTTACAGATATCTCAGACATTGCTTCACTGCCAGCGAGCCTGTTCAGTACCCCGGTGAAGTTATCTGGCCCCTTTCACCACTTCGGGATATATTTATGCATTTAAATGCTGAGACGAGGGTAATCATTTCTGAATTTCCTTTCATCGTCTTCTGGACTAGGTGGGGGCAATCATTTCTGAATTTCCTTTCACCACCTGTCTTATAATTTATTTTTCTAGCGCGAAGATGGGGGCAATCAGTTTGTATCAGGGCTGATATCTGTGTAATATTTTGCATTAGAGGTCTGTCAACCTACTTTGATTACTCGGTACCAACCTTCCCTTGACCTTTACGACATCTTCGTTCTTAGGGAGGAAAAGGAAAATAATTTTTTAGGGGGCATTCCATTTGAGCAAGCTTTAATCTTCCGATGCTGTTGAAAAACCTAGGAAAGTTAGGATCGCTCTAAATGTTCCTTCGCTTAGCAGGGGATCAAGTAGTTGTGAAGACTCACTTTCTTTCCATGATCTGTTTTGAAACTAACGAGGCTAAAACGAAAACTTTTATTCCTTCATAATGGAACAAGAAGTTGGTGGCTTGTCAAAAGTCAGACTCGAAGACAGGCAGGGTGCCAGGTAGCGATGAAACAACTCAAGACTGACTCTTGTAGATATCTTTGGGGATAGTTTACTTCGACTGACCATTTTTTGATTGAGAGTATCATTCAAATTATCTTAAATCAAATATTATCAAGCCAAGTAATGATCTCGTTATCTAACATTTTAGCCAATATTGTGGTTTGAATGACGTTACCTTGGTTTCCTTTAACAGTCTTTCATAACATACGTTTTGGATAAAGTTCCTTTTTACCTTTTCATTTCACTTTCTTTGCGTAATGTGAAACTATTCTAGGTATCACATGTTTTATACCGCTCTATTTCTGACACCGTCCTGCAAATTACTTTCCCTGCTAGTTTTCGTATGCAGCTGGAATCCTGTAAAAAGCAAATACGAATCTTATTGGAAATGTGTCGAGAGTTTATGAATAAAAATCGAAAATCAAAAGCAAATGTTTAAATGAAAATATATGTATGTAGAAAACACATATAATGAAATTTATTTATTTACGATTTTTTTTTATTTCTTTATTTATTTTTGTTTTAACTGGCGACTGTTACGTCATGTAATGCTTTAGATACTGCCCGTTGACAGGGGCGCTGAGGACTTCTCCATCTATATTTTCCAGAAGGAAGGAATTTTTCCCTTCCAGAGCCAAGACCCTGAATGGTCCATACCAGAGGTGGTCAAATTTACCATGCTTCACGGCTTCCTCTTTTCTTACATCCCATATTAGCACTAAGTCACCTGGAAGGAATTCCTTGTCCTTTGCATTAAGATCGAACAATGTTTTCATATCATCTTGGTACTTCTGCATCTTTTCATCAACTTCAACTCTATGTTGTTGAACCTCAATCAGCTGATTAATTCTCTTGGTTACATGATTGGCTTCTTAGTTCTGATCCTACCATAACTTCATCACTGGCAGTGCTAGGTTTATAGGTAGGACCGCATATGTCCCATAGACCATTTGAAACGGTGAAATGTCGATAGACCTTTTAGTGCTGATGCAGTTTGCCCATAATGCGTATTTCAAGTGCACATGCCAAGACCTTTTATTTTCGTCCAGTACTTTCTTGATTATGTTCACCAGGCTCTTGTTAGATGATTCGGCCAATCCATTCCCTTGGGGGTAATATGCAATGGAATGGATGAGAACGATGTTATACTTCTGACAGAAGCTGATCATAGCCATAGATTTAAAGGCCTGGGCATTGTCGGTAACTATCTTTCGGGGACAACTGAATCTTGACAAAATATTGTCTTCCAAGAAATCGATCACCACCGAATCTGTTGCCCTTTTGGTTGGAATGGCTTCCACCCACTTAGTAAAATAATATGTAGCTGTTAAGATCCACTTATGTTGAGCACTGGAATGGGGATTAATCTCCCCTATAAAGTCTAGACCCCATTGTTGAAATGGAGTTTCATCTTTGACTGGAATGAGTGGTAGTGCAGGGAGTTTATGTTTACTAGAAAATATTTGACAAGGGTTGCAGGCACGCACTTTGGCATTGACGTCCGAAAAGAGTTTCGGCCAGTAATATCCTACCCTCAAGATTTTGTAGGTTGTAGCTCTCCATGCGTGATGCCCCCCACAAACTCCTTTATGAAATTCATCTATAACCCGTTGGGTTTCTGATTCTACCAAACATACTAGCAGGAACCTGAGTGGATCCTTCCAATATAGCTAGCTTTCAGATATACAATATTTAACTGCATGAGTTTTAAGGTTCTGCCTTTAGACGATGATAGTTCGTCTGGGCATCTTAGGTTCAGCAAGAAAAACACTATGTCTCTGTACCATCCCCATGATAAGAAATTCTCTTCGATCTCATTGGGACTTGTTTCTTCATCTGGTTCATTTAGGTCCGTGTCTTCGTCACTTCCCTGCAGGCAATTCATATCAAGAGCCCTGAGATTTGATTCAGCTAAGAGTCTGGCTAGGCCTTGCCCTTTTATCAATTTGGTCGGTTTAACTTCCAAATCGAATTCTTGGATTTTAGCAAGCCATCGCCCTCTCTTTCCATCACTGTCTGGCTGTACCAGGATATCTTTCACAGAACTGGTAGGCATGTACACGATAATTTTTTAATGTAGTACATAAGTTCTAAACGCCTTTAGCGCTTTTACCATGGCATATGCCTGCTTTTCTATTATTTCATACTTTAGTTCTGCATCTCTGAGGCTCTTGTTAAAAAATGTGATCGACCGTTCGAACCCTTCGTCATCCTTTTGTAGGAGCACCGCGGCGATAGTATGTTCAGAAGCAAACGAGAATATAAGAAAATCTTTCAGATAATCTGGGCTTGCTAACATAGGTGCCTCGCTTATGAATTTTTTAATATGCACGAACAATGATCTGGCTTCAGTCGTCCAATTTACTCCGCTATCCTTCTTCAACATTCCTGTGATCAATCTGACAATCTCAGCGAAATTGGGGATAAACCTTTGTAAAAAATTTATAGTTCCTAAGAAAGATTGAATCTCCTTTACATTTCTGGGAATATTTATAGTATTTATTGCTTCAATCCTCTTAGGATCAATCCTGATCCCATCTCTAGATACAATATGGCCCAGAAGATTACCTTCTTGCATAGCGAAATGTGATTTCTTTGGATTCAAAGATAGACCAAACCTGCGGCAATTCTCGAAAGTCTGTTTCAGATGGATCAAGTGTTCTTCATCAGTTTTAGAAAAAACCGTCAAATCGTCGAGGTAAATGACTATGAACTTGTCTCTTTCTCCTACGAAAGTGATGTCCATAGCATGCTGGAATGTAGCCCCTACATTCATCAAACCAAACAACATTTTGTCATACATAAATGTACCCCACGGTGTGGTGAAAGCAGTCTTTTCCCTGTCTTGTTCATTCATGGAGATTTGGTTATAACCAGAGAACCCATCTATCATAGACATTCGGTTTGATCCAACTACTTTTTCTAGTACATGGTCCATCTTAGGCAACGGATAATTATCTTTGAGAGACGACTTGTTTAAGTTCCGGAAATCCACACACAGTCTGATTTCCTCGTTCTTTTTCCTGACTGGGACTAGGTTAGCTACCCAGTCCGAATATCTCAGAGGTACAATTATTTTCATGTCCAAGAGTTTTTTAACTTCTTTTTCTATCACAAGTAACATAATGGGGTTAATTTGCCTAAGCTTTTGCCTAAACGATTTGACCCCAGGCTTCAACGGTATCTTATGATCAATAATGGAAGTGTCATACATTTTCAATTCATCATAGGACCAGGCGAAAACATCTTTATACTATCTGAGTAAGTCTCTGTACTTGACCTTTACTTTGGGAGGGAGGAACTTGGATATCATTACTACCCTGGACTCTTTTTCAGTTCCTATATCACAGTCCTCCACTTCTTCTAGTTGGGGCTGCAAAGTAGATTTCACAGTTACGTCATTTTGATCAAAAAGTCTTTCTAAAGGAATTAAGCCTTTCAGAATCTGATTACTTTTAAGGATCAACATACGGTGATCCGCAATTTTTTCTCGAAAGGTTTCAGGGTCTTCCCCTTCTTGCATGATCCACATTGAGTCATTTTGATTTTCTTGATCAGCATGAGTTTTAGAGAATTCGCCTACTGCTGTAAGGAATTTCTTAATATGTTCGTCATCTTCAAAGACTTACCAGTGTCAGACATGGTATGGTATGGAAGGTTTGTATCTGATTTCAATGTGATACTTCAGTTTAAAAGTCGTGGGAGGAGAGAAGGTTGAAGCTGCCTTTGCCAAAGCATCGGCATGTAGATTTTCTGCGCGAGGGATAAAATGGATGTTTATAGATGAGAATTTTTTTTCCATGATATCCCAAGCACAATTTATATACGCTCTTAGTCCGGGATGCTTGGCTAGGTACTGTCAGTTTACTTGTTTGACTATTAATTCGGCATCACCATATACCTCCAAGTTTCTTATATTTATCTTTTTGGTAGCCTCTAATCCTAAGATCAATGCTTCATATTCGCATACGTTATTAGTGTAATCTATGTAGCACCTGCTCCTTCAGAAGATAAAGCATCGAAAAAATACATTTTCCAGACACCAGTACTACACAGATCCTCTGTCATGAGGTTTAACTCCTCTTGATTTGTAACGATTTCCTCTGGACAAGCATCCAGACCATCATCAAAAGACAAGATGCAATTTCCCAGATCTTGGTCTGCAATGTAAATAGGGAAGTTATTTGGGTTTTGAGGGTCACTGACCGTATATGCCAATCTTGTTTCTCTGTACAACTGAGTGAACTGAACACCGAACACAGGGATTGTGGCATAAGTCATGTCCAACTGTAGAGAACCTCCCAACTTGGCTCCCCATGACCTAGATAACAACATGCCATACTTAGGGGGAATATCTGCAATAACCACATCCATCAGGATACTCTTAACCGGGACCTGCGCCAGGGTAACTACCAGATATTTTATCATCCCCATGCATTTAACCTTCCTCAAATCAAAAGAGAACAAATTTCCATAAGGTCTTGTGATCTGGAGACCCAACTTCTCCATTATAATCTTGGGCATAACATTATGGGAAGCTCCGGAGTCTAACATACAATTATGCAGCAACTGATCATATACATTTAGAGTGATATAAAAGGGAGCGATGTTGTCTTTGGACCCTTCAAAATGGGGACCAAAGGTGATGTTAGGTCTATCATCTTCCAAGTTTATAACATCGGACTGGCTTTCTAGTTCAGAGACACCTATCATTTTGGTAATTTGTTTGCGATAAAAGGGGTTTTTCGCTAATTCCACCAAAGGGATTGGTATCTTAATTTTGTTTAACTCACTTTCAAAACTGAAAGCTCTGCTCACCTTATATGTTTCTCTGGTTGAGACTTCTGAATTCTTCCTTTCTGACTTATTTGTCTGGACATCTTTATCATTCATGGTCCTAGTTGAAGACGTAGCTTTATTTACGGGTTCGATCTCCTGTGTTTGAGTTCCAACTTTTTCCACCTTGGACTCTTGAGTGCTTACTCTTCTAGTTTTGTTGTTGGGTAATGGGGTATCGTCCGAAGGAGGCTCATAAGCTTGGCCTCTTTGTAGGATTTTCTTGGGTTGAATCATGGAGGTGGGCTTATTCTTAGATCTTAGCTTGTACTTTGGTTGAAAATCGGCCATCATTATCTCGGTTTCTGGTTGAGATTCACAGAGATCAATGTGATCACCTCCTTCACCTTCATTTGATGATTATGGCATGTGTAAAGATTTTTCATAGTCCTCGTGAGTCATATATGGTTGACTACAGTCATCACCGAAGTTCGTGATGTCATTATCTGAATCTCCGTAGTCTTGAAAATCGTTCGCTCCTATAAAATTTTCAGTCTTTAAAGGAGCATGTATCTTTTGATCCTCATTTTTTATTTGTCTTTGTTGATTAGGAGGTTTTTGATTCCTCTTGAATTATTTTTTGGTGTAAGAGTCAGCATTGGCCTGCTCCAGTTCCATTCTGGATATTTTATTTGACAATTCTTTGATCACTCTAGCCATATCATCCACCCTATCGTCTGAGGATCTATTGTACCCTGAAGGACCCGCTTCTTCTCTGAATCGCTTGGTCTCTCGGTTTCCAGTCTCTACTCTAGCCTTAAGTTTACCCGAAGCCATCATATTAGATTCTATCTCTACCGCATCGTCCTGCATATGGTTTAAGGTGGATCCCCTTCTCTCTCGCAAAAGTAGTGCGAAATCTGGCTCGAAAGCTCCGACGAAAGTCACTTTGGCCGTGGGTTGAGATGGTTTGACTTTAGCTGGGATTTTATTGTACAGCTTGTTAAATCTCTGGATGAATTCCATGACTGTTTCTAAGTTCTTTTTCTTCAAAGACCCAAATTTGGTTAGATAATAGAGATGGTCTTTTCTCTCACCCCATTGTCTGAGGAAAGCATCTTCCAAAGCATCATATGACAGGATAGAAGCCGCGGGTAGGCTCTGAAACCAAGTTCGGACCTGACCTTCAAAATTTTGGACAAGGAGTCTCGAATATACATCATCATGCTCAATACCGAAGATATCTGTGAATTGGTCGAAAAAATTAATATGTTCGGCCGCGGTCAGATCCCCCTCTCCGGTGAATTTCGGTAAATTTTTTATGTAATTTTTTGGAAGATCGTGTAGGGGGACGGGCAATACTAATGGAGCATATCTGGCTGCAACATTCACGAAAAATTTGGGAGGGGGAGCAGGCCCCTGACCTCCACCTCCTCCTAGAGGGACTCCTCCACCTCCCCCTAGAGGGACTCCTCCCCCTCCTCCTCCTCCTATAAACCCTCCACCTCCTCCTCTGGCGGCTGCCATTGTTGTTTGTGGAAAGTTATAAAGGGGGTTTTGGAAAATTAAAAGAGAATCTTTATTTTCTTCAGGAAGAGGAAAATCTGATGAGGAAAGATAAGGGACGCGAGGACTCGGTTCCTCGGACTTGCAAGAGACGGAATTGGGAAAACCGACGGGTGTGAGAAACGAGTGTGTAACACACTCTTCAGAATTTGGTGAAGTCGATAGATTCAACTGAAGAAAGGAAGGTATTTTAAAATCCGACAAACTTTCAAACGAGTCCTTCCCCTTGTGTGCTAAGGGGATCGTTGGATGAATCTCACTCCTAATTTCGGAACGGATTGGCGTTGAATCTTTAGCGCCAAAGCAAGGACTGAGTGAAGTTGAGGATTCAGAAGGACTCTCAGCCTTCAGTGATGTGGTTTTAGGTTTGTAAACTGAAGCAGTCGGTTTAAAAGAGCCTCTTGCCTTTAGAATTTTTTTGGGATCGGTAACGGGCGTAATCTACGTACCATCCGGGTTTTGTCTGGTATTCCTTTGACCGAATGCCAGTTTATTTCTCGTGGAGTCGCCAAGTGAAAGATAAAAATCCTTAAAAGGTGTGTACTCATTGTTCACTATCAATGGGTAACACTTTCAATGAAAAACAATTTGTCGTTTTCCCAGGGAAAAGGATTTCATAACTTCATTCCCCGGCAACGGCGCCAGTAAGATGTTGTTCCTGAGTCTGTACTCAAGGCTTAAATGTACAGTGTCAAGGCATCCGGAAGTGGGTGATAGGTGTAGAATATGGAAGCGTAGACCTTTGGTGAAGGAAACTAGGGAAGGTTTCTACGTTGGCGATGTCTAGCTTCCAACTGTTCCTGGGTAGTTATGTCTCGTTCAATGGTTGTCCATGATTGTTCAAGTTCGGCCCGGTTAGTTGACGTTTTGAGAATGATGTCGAAGAGATTTAAGGCAATGTGCGTTTGATTCGATAGTCCAGGTTCAACGTTAGGTTGAGTTGGCACAGGAACTGTCATGGGAGGAACAATAAAGGTAAGAAAGACTTTAAAAGCGATTAAGTGTTGTCTCAGTTGGGTCACATAACAGAGAATTTACGATTGTAGAGATAAAATATGAATGAAAATCTAAGGCTCTTTCCCATAACTGTATTATATTTTAATAAAAGGTGTGAAGTGGGGGAAAAACATTCAGCTGTATATAACGCAAGACTCCTGTCAAAGGGAAATATGACATGTAAACAGAAGAGGAAAATAGTAAGGAAACAATCGACGTAGCATAGAATATATGTAGAATTATGAAAATGCATATTGGTCTTACACCCATTGATAGTTGGTGCAGAGGAAAGACAATAAACAATTACAGAAAACCAAAATTCATTCGTTATAGTAGTGGTCGTACTAAAGTATAACGAAGCACATCAGTTAAGAAAATAAAATGAAATGGAAAATTGAGATACAAGGAAGAAAACTTGTAACACAGTAGTGACGTAATTGAGAATCTCCAGATCTGCTTGTATTAACTTTCAATGTAAAAACTCTATTACAAATGACTCAAAAAGGTCCAGCCCTGTTTATTTCTTTCTAGGATATATTTATACAACTTTTACAAAGCAGGTAGAATCTCAATAGTCGTAGCATTTCGGTTATGACCAAGAAGAGAGCAATCGCTCCATTTCGCCTACTCTGTCCTCACTTGGTGCCAAGTGTTTGTCGTCGCGCAGACTCGATGGAGGCGATACATCTTTCCATTAGCTGGGATATGAGCCGTGATGGTTCTGCTTGACAGCTGGCCTCGACGAAGTAACATTCTCGGGCTAACTGCTGCAACTTGTCTTCCATTTGTGAGTCGATGATGTCGAGGGCACTTAGTTGCACGCTGGGTTTGATCATGTACTTATCAACTTGGACTATGTCCACCATATTCATCTGAGAGATATCAGTTGAATCTATTTCTTCCTTATCTCTCAGATCAAGTGAGATTTGTTCCACATTTAGTTTCATCAACGCTTCGGCATTGCCTCCAGTGTCAATTCCCAACAGCTCACCGTCTATATAATTAAAGGCTTCTTCTAGGGAATTGCTTACCTTTTGGGCTTGCTCCTTGCCCATGGCGATGTTGTGCTCCCACTCCTTCAACAGAATATTTCCTCAGGTTTGTTCCGAAATGGTGAACCTGGGAGTACCCGTCGAAACCCGGTTGTTCGTGGCTATTACCGCCTGCTGGAAGGTGACCCGAGCCACTCCTGCATCCCTTTCTCTGACTGATAAAATATCAGAAACTTGATTTATCAACAGAGAGTGTTCCCGGATCGTTCCCACCTTGGCGAGAAAATTCTGCTGTGTCGAAGAGATTCTGCTCCGAATCTCGCTCGCTTGGGATTTAACTATCCCGAGGTCTAACATTCTGCTCTCGGCGATTTCTACCCGAGCCCACAGCTGTTCAATCAAACTACTATGTTGGCTCGTCTGCGTCCGACCATCCTAGATCGCCAACTGTGTTTGCTCAAGCTTAGCTTTGAGCACCTCTATTTCATTTTTGTCAGCCAATCTGGCCTGTTCTATTTCCACGCTCGCCTGACCTTTAGCATTCTCCGCGGCAGTGGCCGATCCGGCTTTAAGAGTCCTGATTAGGCGATTCTTTCTTTTAATTTGGTTCTTCAAAAGTCCGACTGAGAATTTATTCGCTGAGGCATACGCCCCTAGCGTCCCTGCGATTTCAGTGGCGAATTGCTTGTTCTTTTTATCTTTTCCATCTGTCATAACCTTATACTTTTTGGCAGTCGACTCTCCTTCCTGGTAGAAATCTCTTTTTACTATTGTTTTTCTCTTTTTATCAAAGAAAAACTCGTTCGGAGGGAGTTCTTGTGCTCTTATGGGCCTCATCTCCTCAGTAAATATCCATCCTTCTTCTATGTTTCCCTGCGTCGACTGCAAGGGGGTGATAGATGTGATGGGTGCTCCGATTTGTTTCGCCGATTTTCCTGGGGTGTCGATCGGGTTCTGCTTCTTTGGTGGTTCTGGGGTCTTTGTCTCGGTCTCCAGATTCTGTTTCTTTGGTGGGTCCGAAGTCTTTTCCTCTGCTTCTGGACTCTTTGTTTGTTCCTCCTTGTCCTGGTGTTTTCCCTGGCCAAGAGTTGCATCTTTAGAACCTTCAGCATCCTTTTGTTTCGTTTCCGAAATATCGGGACCCTCACCGCACAGTACAGTGGGGAGACAGCTGCGTCGGTGTCCCTGGAACTTTAATACCTCAGCACTATCCTCGGGCACCAAGTATTGAATTTGGACTAGAATTTCCTCATAAGACCTCGCTCCTCGGAAAACATCATCCGGGGGTGAATTCTCATGTTCAAATCTTTTTAGCCCACAATTTGCCAAATGATTTCTCACGAACCTCTATGGATCGTGCTTCTTGTATTCGATAGAGACCAAATTTAGGTTTTCCAGGGCAGCGGCCTCGGCTTTGGCATGCCTGAAATCTAATAAAGAATAAGAATTTAAACGAATGGGAAAAGACGACCACACCTTCTTCGAATAGCCTTTGAGATCTTTACTTACACCACCAATTACCGTCTGTCAGGTGACCTCGCGACAAGCCAGCTTGTCAGGAATGAACAATGGCAGCGCATGCGGGGGAACGGAGGCCCCGAAAACTATGAAGTATGAAAAATCTACCTCCACGTACCAGTCCACTATGCTGCTAAGATTTGTCGCAATGTTGTCCGAGATACGAGGTGGAGGGTGACCAAAAATGGTGATATGCAGGGGCACCATCACCCAGTTAAAAATTTCATATGTGAACTTTTCTGCTTTTTTTTCCCATAGCTTTTCATGGTATACATGTATGGGTTTGTCTTCGATCGGAGTCCAACACCAACTCATTAATGGAAATGGTGTCATAGAACATATTGCATCCATAATGTATGCAAACATGAAGAATGATGATGCCTTCCCACTCTCCTTTTTCTCCCGATACTCTGTGACCCGATTGGCCAAGCTATCCGAAAGAATCCTTGCCCAGTTAAAAGAGCAACCTTCTGTGACCCGAAACATTAGAGGCACCCACGCTAGGTAAAAATGCGATGTGTCCTCTCTCCCGTATAACTGGCATGTCATCATGGCCACATATTTATACTGTGGTTCCAATGAAGAGATTGAATAAACGCCTTGGTCATTAGCTCTGAACTTTGCGGTGCGCGAAACCCAATCCTTTATCAAACCGGACATGGTTTTATCATACTGTGTGCACTCCTTCTCCTTGAATTCCTCTAGGAACTCAGCGCCATATGTGTATTCGAACGTCGTAGGTATCTTATACATGGTCTTCAGATGCTCAGGCCTAAAAGTCCCTATAGCGACTCTCTTCTCACTCATGATAGTCCTGGTCGGTATGTCCACATGATCCAATGCCCATCAGACCATGTCATAATATGGAAGAAACCGTGGTCGGGCTGCTACTCTGTGCATTCCGGATTGGACGACTATTTTGTACTTGGTGTTTAGATCATTTTTTTCGTTGTCGTCGAAGTCGTCTGAATAATCTACCAATTCAGATTGCAGGATGTCTGAAACAAATGACCAGTTAGGGACCGAGTCGACACTTCGGGGCGAAGTATCGGAGACATTGTCTGAGCTTTGTCCTGCAACCTCAACATTTGCCTTCGCTACTTTCCACGGAGCCATGGATGAAGCTTGCGTCTTAGCTCTTCTGTGATAGAACTGCGTATACATACAGAAGTTAGTTTACTCAAAAGTGATGAGCTTTGCGTGCTATGAAAATGCATTTGTTACAATGAATTGCAGCTCTTACATATATTTGAAAAACTCGGTACCTTTCAAAACAAACCTGTCAATTCAAAATTAGAAATAAATTTATGCCGTAAAAATCCGATCTTACACATAGATTTACCCTATTTCCCCATTAATGTCATAAATTTTGGTGGTTTAAAAGTCAGTTGGCGCATGGAGTGATAAGGCTTCCTCGAGAATTGTGCAAGCATTGAAACATGAGATGTGTCTTGATTCAGCTTAATTACCCCAATCTCGCCAACGGTAATTAATATCTCGCTATTCGTTGTATCAGGGATTTTCCCTTAACATTTTGAGTCTCCAACTCCCAAGACTGCGAGGACCGATTTTGGTTTAATTAAAGGTAATCGATATTTGGGGCTTGATTAATTTTATAATTATTACTTTCATCATATCACGACTCGGAGTTTCAAAGGTAAGTTTCTGGGAGATTTATATGCCGAGTTGCAAAACCGCGGGATTGCGATAACAAGAGTTAATTAAGGGGAACATAATCTTGGATTAAGAGATTAATTGATCATGTTATAATTATCATCGTGACTTCACGAGTTGGGTTTTAAAAGTCGTAACTTTCGAAAAAGATAGTCTCGAGTGACGAAATCCCGAGAAAAACTTTAACCACGGTTAGCCCCTTTTCCTTTAATTCTTAACATGGGTTATCTAGAAGGGACCTCGTGTTCTCGGTTCTCGGGGTTGTAAAAAAAAAATTTGGGTTTGGCGAACGTCGAGGCGTGAAACCTCGACGACGTCTAATCATGGGGCAAAACATTTTGCCCTTGTTAGTGTCTTGAGTGAAAACTTAAAATGACTTCACCGTTTCGTGACTCGGGACGTGTGAATTCATGAATTATAGTATCCAGTCTGCGAGATCCCGAAGTAGAGCCGAAAGAGGGAACATTCTTACGAAATGTAGGACTTGTTTCGAGAGTAGAAAAATCATCGCTGCTTACATGACAGAGTCTCGGAGGTCTCAATATCTCAGAGGGAAAAAGAAAACCGTTTTTAGATTTCAAACACCAAAATGAAAATTGTGATAGTCTAAAAAACAAGGGCAGCTCCAACACCCTACGCACCAAATTGGGTATCAAATATTCTAAGCATCATCTGGTGCTCAAATACCACAAATGCTTGGATAGATACATTCAAACAGAAATGGAGTTCTTGGAAATTGCCTCATTGGGCACAAATTATAGATACACTGTCAAGATCGAGCATAAATTTAAGAAGAAACGACGAGAGTTTGGATCTACAAACCCCTCACAGTCGAAGTAGGGAAAAGGCAGCCCCAACCCACACAACAATGGACCAATTCGATATGGCCGCCCTCAGAACAATCCATCCAAGCCGCAACACAAGACGGGAAATGAGAAGACGAAGAAGGACATGGGAAAATGGTGTGAGTACCATAAAATTCCTTGGCACAACACCAACGAATGTCGCTCCAAGAAGTCACTCATGGTCGAGTTGAAGGCTTCCTAGTTAGAGGTTGATTCTGATTCTCAGTCAAATCCTAAAGGAGGGAAATGGCTTATCGATGATGAACCCAGTGCCACGATCGCTACCACCAAATTATAGCCAAGTGAAACAGAAGAACCAGAGGAAGGGGAACGCCTCTTTCACTTGCAGATGTGGGTCAAGGGGGCTCTGATTCATTTCATTGTTGACATCGGTAGTCAGAAGAACCTAATTTTAGCAGAGGTCATCAAGCGGATGAACTTGCCAACGACACCGCACCTACAACCCTACACCATCGGTTGGATTCGTCAAGGAAGAGATCTATGTTTTAGTGAACAGTGTCAGCTTCCCTACAACATCAAGCCTTTCAAAGATGAGGTACTGTGTGATATTTTTCCCCTTGAAGTTTGTGATGTTCTTTTAGGAAAACCATATTTCTGGAAGCGTCATGTTGTGTATGAGTCTAGACCCCGCAGTGTTATTATTACTTTGGGTAGACAATTGTACAAGATCCAAGAGGTGGCACCGCCTACTGTTATTTCTTTAATCTCTGATAAGAAATGCAGTAAGGTCATTTCACAGACCGAGAAATTCATCTTCTTTATGATTTATGCTCACGGTAAGGAGAAGGTCATCGCCACATCTATGGCCTCTACACAATGCCTCTCTTTGCAATAGAAGCAAGTGGAAGGGATCATGGAAGGATACAAAGACATCTTCCTCTCACCTACAGGTGTACTGACACACTGCCAAGTCAAGCATCCAATTGATCTGACCCCTGATGCACCTCTACCTAATGGACTAGTCTATTGATGCTCACTGATGGAGAATGATGAAATCAGGCATCATATCCAAGATCTTCTTCAAAAGGGTCACATCATACCCAGCTCCTCCCCTTGCAGAAGCCCGATTGTACTGGTGTAGAAGAAAGACAGGACTTGGCGACTCTGCATTGATTACAAAGCCTTAAACAAAATCATAGTCAGGAACCGCTACCCCATTCCTGAGATTGATGACCTTCTTGACCAACTCAAGGGGGAAAAGTTCTTCAGAAATATTGATATGAAGTCTGGCTACCACCAGGTACCCATCAAACCAACTGATGTTTGGAAGACAACCTTCAAGTCTAAAGAAGGTCTCTACGAATGGCTAGTCATGCCCTTTGTCTTAACAAATGCACCATCCACTTTCATGAGGTTGATGGACGATTTATTGAGACCCTTCACCAACTCCTTTGTGGTAGTATATTTGTATGATATTCTCATCTTCAATAGAATGTGAGAGGAGCACATGCGGCATATTCAACAGGTTTTGAGCACTCTGCGACAGCACAAGCTTTATGCTAACTTGGAAAAATTCTCTTTTGGCATGAACATGGTCCAATACCTGGGATACATTGTTGATAAGAATGGGGTACATATTGATATTGCTAAGATCCAAGTCATCTGTGACTGGCCAACCCTGACCACATTGACCGAGCTTCGGAGCTTCTTGGTACTAGCCAATTTCTACCGACGGTTCATGTTGGGATTCTCCCATATTGCATGGGCCCTCAGCGAGGTGACCAAGGGTGGTGGTAGGGACAAGTTAATCTGTGGGAAGGATAAACAACGAGCATTCAATGATATAAAACATCGTTTATTCTCATCTCCAGCACTCTCTTTGCCTGATTTGCAACAACCATTCGATATTGAGAGTGATTCATCTATCTATGTTGTGGGTGCAATTCTCCCTCAACATTGGCATCCGGTGGCATACCATAGTGAGACACTCTCTGATACTGTCCAAAAATACCCCACCTATGACAAGGAACTGTATTCCATTGTACAATCCTGTCGTTAATGGAAACATTACATTATGGGAAAAGAGACGATCATACACATTGATCACAAGCCTCTATAGTTCATACAGACACAGGGGAAATTGCAGAATGACCGCCATCAGAAGTGGTCCAACTACCTGCATTAGTTCCATCTCAACATCAAGTATAAGACACGTATCTCCAATCATGTCACTGACTGCCACAATTGGCCTCTTGTGGCTACACTCACCACTATGCTCCATTCCTATGGACATGAAACATCGGAGTGGCCCCAACGTTACCAGCAAGATTCAAACTTCGCCACCACATATCAACTCTTGGGTACAAGTGCCACTCTCACTTATTTTCACATTCAGGATGGACTCTTATGCCACCAGGGCCTTCTCTGTGTTCCTACAAACGAGCATGAAAAGATGATTTGGGAAGCCCACTATAGTCGGGTGACAGGACATTTTGGCATAGAGAAAATTGTGTTCATTCTTCAGAAACATTTTTATTGGCCAAAACTTCGACGGGACATCAGCAAGTATATCAGATCTTACACTACCTGTGTCATTTACAAGCCATCCATCAAGAAGCAAGGCTTATACACCCCTATTCCTATTCCCGAGAAGCCATGGGAATCCATCTCCATGGATTACATGTCAATGGAAACATTACATTATGGGAAAAGAGATGATCATACACATTGATCACAAGCCTCTACAGTTCATACAGACACAGGGGAAATTGTAGAATGAACGCCATCAGAAGTGGTCCAACTACCTGCATTAGTTCCATCTCAACATCAAGTATAAGACACATATCTCCAATCATGTCACTGACTGCCACAATTGGCCTCTTGTGGATACACTCACCACTATGCTCCATTCCTATGGACATGAAACATTGGAGTGGCCCCAACGTTACCAGCAAGATTCAAACTTCGCCACCACATATCAACTCTTGGGTACAAGCTCCACTCTCACTTATTTTCACATTCAGGATGGACTCTTATGCCACCAGGGCCATCTCTGTGTTCCTACAAGCGAGCGTGAAAAGATGATTTGGGAAGCCCACTATAGTTGGGTGATAGGACATTTTGGCATAGAGAAAACTATGGTCATTCTTTAGAAACATTTTTATTGGCCAAAACTTCGACAGGACATCAGCAAGTATATCAGATCTTACACTACCTGTGTCATTTACAAGCCATCCATCAAGAAGCAAGGCTTATACACCCCTATTCCTATTCCCGAGAAGCCATGGGAATCCATCTCCATGGATTACATGTCTAGTTTGTCGTCCACCAAGCACGAAAATGATTGTGTGTTTGTGGTCGTTGATCGGTTTTCAAAGATGGCCATCCTCATAGCTTGTAAGAAGAATGTCACAATGACAGATACTGCCAAGCTCTTCTTCGAATGAGTTTGGGTCCACTTTGGGATACCATAGACCATCATCTCGGACCGAGACAGTTGGTTCCTCAACACCTTTTGGTCAAGTCTCTGGTCTCTGTTAGACACCAAGCTCACAAAATCCACTGCTTTACACCCCCAAGCCAATGGAAAAACTGAGGTCATCAATTGAATGATTGTGCACATTCTATGCATGTTCAATTATAAGAATCCTCGTACATGGGATGAGAGTTTCTTATATGTCCAACACAGTTACAACATGGGTCTCCATAGTTCCACCAGCCATAGCCCATTTCAGGTGGGTCTGGGATTCCAACCCTTGGGACCCATTGATGTTGAACTTCCTCTTGCCACCGCCCACACATACTCTTCCCCTGATCAGTCTGCAATCGACAAAGCCACCAGATTCATTGAGCGTATTCAACACATCTGCCAATAGGTCCAAGATATTTTGCAGAAATCCAATGCTAAGTACAAGCAGCGCCATGATAAACACAAGGTACCACACCAGTTTCTGGTTGGCGACAAAGTCTGGTTACATTTGCAGAAGGAGCGTCCCACCGAGCCCCATCAAAATCTTCTCCCACTTCGTTATGGGCCTTACACTATCACCAAGGTTGTGGGTAGAAATGCTTTTGAGCTCAGAACTCCACCCTTCCTTGGTCTGCATCCAGTATTCAATGTGGACCTCCTTTAGCCATATTTCCCACCGTTATTGGACACCTCTAAGGTTGTCGAAAAACTGACACCAAAAAATCTCAACCATGACTGCATGGAACAAGCATCCACTGATCAGATAGTGGACACATAGGTCAAGGGCACTTGCTAGCAACAGATCCAAATTTATTGAGTTGTTAAACCAGGGAAACTCCTACACCAAGGCAAGTGGCTCACCCGTGGCCAAATCCAGCAGAATTTTCCTCATATAATGGGGGAAATCAATGCAATGGAGACCAGTGATTCCTAAGGGGGGAGGATTGATCCAGGTGGATATTGGTGGCCACCCACCTATTCCAATTGGCTCCTCGTGTCTGTTTTTTATTCAGCACATCTTTCCGTACTAATTTATAACTGTGAGTTCTACACTTATGGGTTTGTCTAAAGCCTCACACATTCTCCAGGGGGATATGAGTGGCCTCTCATCTAATCCAACTGGATTATTTTGTATGTTTTCATGTCAACACATATTGATGTACTCTCCGGGCTGTTTTGGGGCCCTAAACGTTGTTTTCTTTTCTCACCACAGTCAAACTATAGATGAAGTCAGATTCTGATGGAGGAATGTGTAGTTCTCTCAAATAACTTTCCAACGGGATATCACGTGCCTAAAATGGTGGTTGTATTCAAAACTTACGATCCTAGGAAGTTGAGGTACCAAATTACACCAACTCATCCATAGGGCCCACATGACTTTTGGTGTTTCACCTTCTAGGGTTAGTTTTTTGGATGTCTAGGGTTTTGGCATTCATGAGTAATATGAAAATGGTCTATGGATCCTCATTGTAATCTATTATGCTCAGACGGATGCGCGTAGCTACCACATCTCTTCTCAAAGATAGCTACCACCATTCGAGAAAGTTTTAGTTATGTAGTTTTACAGTTTCACCCTATTTCATCATTTAATAGAAGATATTGTTCACTAGATATTTGTATTATTATTCCTATATCTATGTTTATGGTATTTAGTTCGTTTCTCTCCTAAATATGGTTCAGTTTGGAGATGCAAATTCCTCACAAAAAAATCAGGGCAAAGGAAGCCCCAACCCACAAAACAAAGGGAAGAGCAAGGATGGACCCCCTCAAGACAACCAGTCGAAGCTGTAAACAAAGAAGGGTAATGAGAAGATAAATAAAGATACTGGGAAGTGGTGTGAATTCCATAAAATCCCTTGGTATAAAACCATTGACTTTCGCTCGAAGCAATAGTTTGTGGCTGAGTTGAAATCCTCAGAGTCAGAGGAAGGTTCTGATTCTAACTCAGATCCAGACAGGGGGGATTGGATCATTGATGTTGAAACCAATACCATTGTCACTACCACCAAGGTACAACCCAATGAACCAGAAGAACCAGAGGAAGGTGAACACCTTCTTCACTCATAGATGTGGGTGAAGGGTGCTCCACTGCATTTCATTGTCGATAGTGGAATTCAAAAGAACCTGATCTCAGCAGAGGTCATCAAGCGGCTGGACCTGTTGATGACACTACACCCAAAACCCTACACCATTAGGTGGCTCCACCAAGGAAGAGATCTATGCATCAACCAACAATGTATTTTTCCCTACGACATCAATCCCTTCAAGGATGAGGTATTGTGTGATATTTCCCCCTTGAATTTTCTGATGCTATTTTAGGCCAACCATACTTGTGGAAACAACATGTTGTATATGAGTCTAGACCTCGCAGTGTTATTATAGTTTTGGGTAGACAATTTTACATGATACCGAAGGTAACTCCGCCTATGGCCATTTCTTTTATCTCTTCCAAGTAATGCACGAAGGTCATTTCCTAGACCCGAAAATGCCTTCTTCATGATTCACTCTCAAAGTGAACATAAGGTTGCAACCACATTCATGGCCTCTGCACAGGGCCTCTAAACACATCAGAAGCAAGTGGACAATATTGTGGAAGAACACAAATACATATTCTCCTCACCCACCGAGGAATTGTTGCACTGTCAAGTCAAGCATTCAATCTATCTAACCCTCGGTGCACCTCTACCCCCTCAAGACAACCAATCCAAACCACAAGAAAAGAAGGGTAATGAGAAGATAAATAAAGACACTGAGAAGTGGTGTGAATTCCATAAAATCCCTTGGTATAACAAGTGGGATGGACCCCCTCAAGACAAAGGAAGCCCCAACCCACAAAACAAAGGGCAAAGGAATTCACACCACTTCCCAGTGTCTTTATTTATCTTCTCATTACCATTCTCATTTGTGTTCTTCCACGATATTTTCCACTTTCTTATGATATGTGGAGAGGCCCTGTGCAGAGGCCATGGATGTGGTTGCGACCTTCTATTCACTTTAAGAGCGAATCATGAAGAAGACATTTCCCGGTCTGGGAAATGACCTTCCTGCATTACTCGGCAGAGATCAAAGAAATGGCCATAGGCGGAGCTACCTTCGGTATCATGTACAATTTTCTACCCAAAATTATAATAACACTACGAGGTCTAGAATCATATACAACATGTCGTTTCCACAAGTATGGTTGGCCTAAAATAACATCACAAACTTCAAGGGGGAAATATCACACAATACCTCATCCTTGAAGGGCTTGATGGTGTAGGGCAGAAGACATTGTTAGTTGATGCAGAGATCTCTTCCTTGGTGGAGCCACCTGATGGTGTAGGGATGTGGGTGTAGTGTCGTCGACAGGTTCAACCGTTGGATGACCTTTGTTGAGATCATATTATTTTGATTTCCACTATTGACAATGAAATGCAATGGAGCACCCTTCACCCACATATGTGAGTGAAGAAGTCGTTCACCTTCATCCGATTCTTCTGGTTCACTGGGTTGTACCTTGGTGGTAGCGACAATGGTATTGGGTTCAACATCAATGATCCAATTCCCCCTTTCTGGATCTAAGTTAGAATCAAAACCTTCCTCTGACTCTGAGGCTTTCAATTCGACCACCAACAACTTCTTCGAGCGACATTCAATGGTTTTATACCAGGGGATTTTATGGAATTCACACCACTTCCCAGTGTGTTTATTTATCTTCTCATTACCCTTCTTTGTTTGCGGCTTGGACTGGTTGTCTTGAGGGAGTCCATCCTTGGTCTGCCCTTTTTTTTGTGGGTTGGGGCTTCCTTTGCCCTGCTTTTTTTGTGAGGAATTTGCATCTCCAAACTCCCGCTTCTTCTATTTAAATTTATGCTCGAGTTTGACAACATATCGATAAGTTGCACCCAGTAATGAGATGTCCATAAACTCCATTTATGTTTGAATGTATCTATGCAGACAACTGCGGTACTTGAGCACCATATCTCATTCGGATTCTTTGATACCCAAGTTGGTGTGCAAGGTATGGAAGATATTTGTGAACTCTAGTACTGTATGGTCCCTTTCCTATCGCAGTCTGGTCCATTTCGTAAACTAGTCATCGCAGCTTCTAACACGGTAGTATTATTCCTTAATAGCATCCCTTAAAGAATCCCAAGTGGGTGTGACCAAAAATATTGCAGATTCCTCAGTGGCCCTTTCCTCATAGTAAGTCTCCCACCAATCCTTTACATGGGGGACAAACTTAAGGAGCACAAAGGTAATTCTTTCTCAACTGGAAAAATTATGGACCAAAAAATACCCTTCTAGCAGATTCAACCATTTATCTACAACATCTACATCTATATGGCCTTCAAAGAAGGGGATATCAAAATTGAATTGTATCTTGAAGGGGGTGAGGCCTCTAAAGTGGCCACTTGATGAAGATGTGTCGCATGTTGGTAGTCGTCGAAGGATCTATGCAAATTTATCCATCATCTCGTTCCTTTGTCGTGCGAGGGATTCCTCGAGCAACAGTTTAAAAGGATCTCCTGCTCCATTTTCTCTATTTTCTTCCTCCATGGGAGGTCGTCATGATTGGTGGAGACGATGTTGCAAGGGCTCAACTACTTCGAGTCCCAACTCCTTGTGCCCTGACCTCGTTGGGGACATGCACATAGAAACAAATAAAGAGAAGATCACTCTGATATCACTGATCCATATTTAAAAATGGAACAAAATGAAATATATATGTATAGCACAAAGAAACACACAGAGATACAGTAAAACTTGACTTCTATTAATAAAGAGAACCCGGTGAAACTGTAAAATGCATATTGAAACAAACTTGCTCGAATGGTGGAAAATTATCTCTAAGAAGAGATGTGAGGACTACGCTCATTCACAAGAAGATGAGTACAATGAGGCTTCAAAGGAATTTTTAACATAAAACATAAATGAGAAAACACTAAACATCCAAAACCCTAACCCTAAGAGATGAAACGCCAAAAGTTGTGTGGGCCCTGATAGGGATAGTTGATACGTCAACTTCCCGAGGGAGTAACTTTTGCATGCGATATTTGTTTGGGGTGCTTGATACACTGTTGGAAATTTATATCTGAGGAGTACATATTCCGTTCAATATAGCATATGCCTTCGACTATATGTCAACTGTCGTCGAGCCTAAAAAAAATCGTTTAGGGCTTCAAAATGGCCCCGGAAGTTTAGGACCCGAAAAACTATAAAAAAACAACAGCCAAAATGGAAATTGTTCTTTGAGCTAGTGGAATAGGTGAGTGGCCACCAATATCCACCTGGATCATCCTAGCTATGAGAAAAATTGAATAAGTAGATAAAATATTAGTTACAGATTCCCGCATATGCTTTAGAAATAGGGAGTTGTTAGAGAAAACCATAAATACATAAACAAAAATGGTAAATGTAAACAAAGTAGTCTACAACAACGAATCATTTACAACCTTTTATCTACCATTTCAAAGCAATAAATGTCACATGAACAACATAAATGTAAATCTATAAACTTCAATCAAGAGTAACCAACACATGAACAATACATCCTTACAATCGTATAAATGACAACTTTGACACTAGAAATAGTTCACAGAGAATCCATCACAATACCATTGCTCCTCTTCAAAAAATGGCCTCGAGGGCTTCTCCTCATTACATTTTTTGAATTAGTTCTCAAAATTACAAAAACCAAGAGTCCTTGATACAAGGTTCTTTTGGACTTCTATAGCCTACATGTTGAAAATGTTTCTTGGGACTTTTTGTCTTTCTTTTTGGCAGCTACAACCTTTCAATTTCTTCTATTTTTCCCATTTCCCAAAACTTTATGAAAACATACATTATTTGCAAGTGATTATAATCAATGTCATCTTTTATCTTGATTATAGATCGCCCAAACCTCATGTTGAGAATATATTCCTAAGGCTCACATAAACATGGGTTTCTCTAGAGAGACTTCATATGATACTAAATCTCTAGACATGGGGCCCATTTCTCTTTTTAATGTGCTCCCAAAGGAATCAATTAAATTTATATCTTTGGATGGCCCAACTATGTTCTCTTTCAATATATCTTTGGTGATTATGGTAACCATCCCAATTAATATTCCTTTATTGTTGATATTGTCGTCCAACTTTATTAGAATTTCATCCATGGGCCTTGGTGCACCAATATCTCCAAGATGTGGCGACAAAAATCGTTTAATAACCTTTTTAGCGGCAATATGTAAATGCTTGCAGCGGCTGATTGACATATATATATCTCTTTCAAGCATTGTGTTGGTTGTCTGGCAGCTTTCCAAGGCTATATAGTTTAGCTGGATCTCCTTTTTAGTAATATTTGGCAAGTCTTTGGATGCATTATGATCTTCTTCTTACCATTTATTTAGTTAGTCTATAGTGAGTTGAACTCCATAAACAAACACTTTCTTGTCATTGACCTTGTCTAATAATGTGAGCAATAGTGTAGACAAGTCTTGGAATTCTTTAAGGTTCGTGTACATTTTCCTCAAGGTTGTTTCAAACTCCTCCTGTAATTCAAAAGCACGGACTTTGAATTCTATGAGATTGGTCTTGTCACTTTTGTAGTGATTCACTTCTTGCTCCAACACTTAGATTCTCACTTTATATTCTTTGATCTTCTGGACCATGTTTCTAATGTTCAATTCCAAGGCTTGTGAGAATGCTACCCCAATTGATTCCATAGGTATGGGATCTCTCATGCTGTCTTCTACAAACAAGTTTTTGTGATTGTTGGGACTTATGGTAACTTCAAATTTTTGTGGGCTTATTCCACAATCCTTCCCCTTACCTTGTCAAAAATGAATGATTCAAGGACTGCCACTTTATCTAATTTGGAAGGGGTGAACGCACCCAATCCAAGCTCTCTGAGTTGGAAGTGGCCCCATGTCATGGAGGTTCCTTGAGTGTTGAAATAAGTCTATGAAGGGCCAATATCCAATGGATCCATGTTTTGTGCCTCTTTCCAGAGTCTTTCTTTTTCTTCTTTCTTGAGCTTCTTTGCCTCCTCCTATCTCAATCTTTCTTGTTCTTCTTCCATTTTCTTTATTTCTTCTCCCCCCATATTTTATTTTATGCCTCTTGTTGAAGAATTAGATATTCAACCTCTTTCTTTGTTTTCTCCTCTTCTTCTTTATGAATCCTTAGTTCTTCATCCTCCTTTTCCAACCTTTCCTTTACTATCATTTCTTTCATTGCAACTTCATTTTCTAATTTTTCCCTCTACAAGAACTCCCTTTATAGTCTTTCTCTTCATGTCTTGGAGCCACTTCTCATTCTCAAATTAACTTCATCTAAAGAGATAGCTCTTATGTAGATCTCTTCTTCCCATCACACCTCATTCTGGTATGACCACTTGTATTTACATGTTTTGTAATGTTGGTTGATGACATGTAGTGGGTCATGTCGCAGTCATAGTATTTTCACCCCATAACGGAAGGTTGCAATGATTTCTACTTCCATAATTTCCTCTTTGATGTTTTTGAAACAATAG
>ML803392.1:113671-131167 GCA_009831015.1 Picea engelmannii
TTGCAAGCATTGCAAGAAAGAGGGACATGATGAGGACAAATGTTGGCAGTTGCATCCTGAGAAGAGGCCAAAGTGGTTCAAAGAAAAGAAGGGAACGCAAACAGTGGCAACGACAACAAAACCCACAGACTTGGGATCAGATTTAGGTGATGAATCAAAGATTTCATTGGTTGGTATGACAGGTAAATTTGGTGAAGACATTGATTGTAGAAGCAAATTGTTTCATATAAGGGTAATCATGCGACACACTAAGATAGACACATTAATCGACAGTGGATCTCAATCTAATCTAATCTCAGAAGAATTGGTTGAGCAATTGGGGTTAAAAACACAACTACATCATAATCCTTACACACTTAAATGGATAAGCAATCATCATCAAATGCACATAACAAAGCAGTGCACAATCAAATTTGCAATTTCATCTAAGTATGTGGATGAAGTAACATGTGATGTAGCGTCGTTAAGATAATGTGGAATGATCTTAGGTAGTCCATACTTATATGATCGTAAGGCAATCTTCTATAGGACAAAGAATCAATATAAATTCACTAAAGTAGGTCAAGATTATGTGGTTCATGCTCATCATGTTAAAGCAAATAAAACACTTCAAACAATGGAACAATTAAAGAAGGCAGTGCAAGCAAGCAACAAACCAATAATTGTTTCAAATGAAGTAATCAGTCTTAAGAAATAACAAGACATGATTGTTGAATGGAAAATCAATCATAAGTTGCTTCAAGATAAGCTCATGTCGTGCAGATATTTCAAGTATATCAGCTCATTTGCAATCATCTTTTTGATACTATCATTAGTAATGTTTTATACATGGATGATAGTGGCTTCAGTAAGATGTAACAGGGTTCAAATGGCTAACAATATACTGTCAGTTGTCATGATTGTGTTACAGTTGATCTTGATGAGACAGGTGCACAGGACAGAGTTCAGAGATAGAGAGCAAGCCGGGTGGCCTATCTCGAGCTTGTTGACTGGTCAGTAACCTTTTGGGGACCAAAAGGTCTTTTTGTGGGGAGGTGTGATCCAGAATCGGATCCAGAAGCCTGACAAGGCTTAAAAATGCTCAAAAATGAAAGTGCTCTAAATCCGACGAAACTAGTGCCATTGCATCCGACTCGTCTTCCTGATTCTGGCCATATATTTACTTCGTCAAACGGGCTCCGTATGCGCAAGATATCGCGTTCTGTCCGAAAACCCAAACAGGCAAAAAAAGGGGATGAATGTACAGTCAGTACAGTGCCACGTGGCATGCTGACTGTACAGGTTGTACGGCCATACAGCTGACGTGGAAACCCCTAGAGGCAACACGTGGCAGGTGACGGATCACATGTACAGGCGGACAGCTGGACCAATCTATGGGTGACACATGTCACCACTGTAAGGGTGACACGTGGCACGGGATGACATCAGCAACTAACAGGGCAGTGACTGGACAGGGTACGTGGCAGACACATGGACCATTCAGTGATTGACACATGGCAGACTTCTATTGGTTGTTGAGGTGCCACGTGACCCAGTCATGGGCTGCCACGTGGCACCCTGTGGTTGGTTCAAGGTTTGTGCAAAATTTATATGGGTTCACCAGGGTTGAACCCCCGACCTATCCTCCGTGCAACAGACTGGCAGGACCGGGCTAACCACCCAGGCCACTGTTGGTGCTTATTCTATATGCGGAAAACATTTTATTTGAATTGAGTTGTAACGATATTTGGCGAGGGAAAGGGTCGGGGCTTAGCCCCAGCCCTCGACACAAACACGACCGTGACCGCCCATATAACCGGGAGCACAGAGGTAACACAGCGGGGGTAATGGATAGGGTCCAGCCCTCAGATCTCGGGTGGATCCCATAGGACCAGGGGCCATCCACCAAAAGGGCGCGGGAGGTTATATGTTAAAGTCGTGGACCTATGCAAGCGCCCTACAACCAGGAGCCAACAGAGAGGGGCCAGCGCAGAGCCAGTGGAGCGCCCGACCACATGGCCGCCTCCCATATGACCAAGAGCGCACGCCAAATGGGCTGCGCCCTATTTTTAAAACTAAAATGGGTTTTTTGTTATAGTTATGATTTTTATTTGATTCCAGCCTGATATTAGTGGATTTTGGTCATTTTTGGGAGATATTGGGCATTTTTGGAGCCCAAATTTTGGGAGGAAGTTGGAGATGGATAACCAACTTCAGATCTATATAAATCAGGCATGTTTGAGGCCATGGAGGATAGTCAAAGTAGAGTTATGCTGAAGAAAATCCAAGCCAAAGCCATTTTTATGCAGGGAAGCTTTTGAGGAGCAGACACTTGTGGGCCATTTCTGGGAGCTCCAGACATCCGTTTTGCGTGTTGTTTTCTTTGCAAGGTTCTTGAGATCTGGAAGAACATGACCAGATTAGTCTTGTAGCCAATTGGCACTACTGCGATGTACTTTTGATCTTTTGAACAGAAATAAAGAAGCCTCCCCCACAGAGACAAAGGCCCGGAGACGTAGGCAAAGTTGTGTCGAACTCCGTTATCAATCCTCGTGTTATGGTTTGCTATCTATTATTTCATTTCAGATCTGCATATGTGTATATGGTTGTCATAATTCATCTTCTTTCCTCATTCTTTCATTAAGTTTTCTCAAATGGTTAATTAACGCATGCAAAATTAAAACTCAACCATGGTCATTAAAAGATCCTATGGATCAATTTGATACTTGTGCTCCCAAAAATTCTAGCAATAGTTGTGTATTGGTGGATTGTTGGACTACCATTGCTAACCCATCCCTATGAAGGTGTTGATGTTGTAGGTGGTGTCTAGAAATCCATGTAGAAGGTCGGATTCATTCTAGGAGCTATATGTTTAGCTGCAAAGATGGCCTGAAAAAGGGTAGTAGAGAGGATTACTCCCCAGTTGAATATTGTCCCTACTTTGGTGACTGCATAGATTAAAGACACCCATGATTCTCTGAACTCTGTGGCATCCTCTTTATCATATAACTTTCTTAGAAGGGATTATGTGATCTTATATGGAGTTCTCAACAAGCTAGTTAGGTAGGTTCTTGTTCCCATGGCCCTAGATAATATTTTGGGTACCCACTAGCTCTTCATGACATATATGCAAGTCAAGGGGAATCACAACATCCATTCATCAGTGAGATCAACTTCTAATGTAGGAAACTTGTAGTGTAAGTCCATGACATATGTTTGGAATGTAGCAATGGATTTTTCGTCGGTGCTTTGGATAATCTTTTGATTAAAGTTTTCTTGATTGATGAGCCATACAATGATTTCTGAGCAGGGAAGCATAGTAGGTTGGGAAACTACCTTGTGAAACTATGAGTTTTTGATGGGTTGGTATAATCCATCTGGATTGGATTATCCAAGGAGGAGTGGCATTTTTAGGCATGTCCCTTTTCAAAACATCAGTACAGGTCTTATGACTTGAAGACTATGCTAGGTTCCATACAACACGTTGTGTTAGCATAAGTTGGTCTTAGGACAACGAAGGTCATTTCCAGCTCGGCCTCCTCGCGGTTTGGGCTTAGCTTAATGATGGGATCTACTTCCTATATTTTTTAGAAGCCATATCCGAATCCTATAGCTCATCCATATCAACAACAATAGACATTAATAGTGTTAGATCAAAAAATAAATAAAATCCCCATGTAGAAATAATAAGGGAGTTTAAAAAGATCTTAATATTTCAGTGTTGGTTATTTTTAGGGGGGATCTTTGTTTATGAGAAGGAAGGCTATTTCAACATATCCCTTGGACAAATTTACATTGTTCATAGTTTGCGCCAAGAGATATTTTATTTGGACTTGGTTCTATCTGGAGAAGGGGAAAGGGAAATCGCTCTTAGGGGTTTCGAGAAACTCAACTTCATTGCTTGAATTCCTTGCCTGTGATGAAAGCATGAATAAAGATTTGTTTGATGCAAGAGGTCAAGATAAGGGTTTGATTGGATTTGGAGGGTCTTTCTTCCTTATATAAATAAAGATAGCCAGTGGTTGGGGAAATTAAGATTGAATCATTTTCTCCCAATCCGGTATAAGGAGGGATTTCCCTGCCAAAATCGAACTTGATATTCCGAGGTCGTATATTTGATTAGAGAATTTGAACGCACGAGGAATTAATTTTGTGGTAGAAACGTCAAAACGATGGTATTATGGTATTCTAAATTTTCCACTGGAAAAGTGGTGAGGGGATTTGAACCATGGTTGAGTGTTTGTAGTCTTTTCTTTTGAACTTTGGACGTGTTCAAGTGCACGTGAAGAAGAATAGAAGAAAACCCCTAGTTGAAAGGGGAAGTATCTACTGACCCTTCGCAAGTATAAAAAATTGGTTTGGTTGGTCTGTAAAAGGGTGGTTTGTTGGCATTTGACCTTTGTACAGAAAATTTGGGTGGGTGAAAGGAAGAGAAATCCCCATTTTGACTCTTTGTTTGGTCATTTGGGAGATTATATGGCCAAATGGTAAGGGTGAATTGGTTAAAAGGTGAATTCATTTTTTTCCAAACTAATGGGAGTTGCAAAACAAAATAATTCTACTTGTACTTTGTTGGAAAGAAGTACAGACCCAAAGAAAGATGATTGGGAGGTTTGGTAAGGATCTATACAACTCGCATAGTGGCTTTGCATATTCTCGGGTACTTGGTGACTTTAACAACACTGACATGCTCAAGAATGGTAAATAAATGAGGTGGAGTGGTGAAGAAATGGGGCAAGTCCCTTTTTATAACAAAAAAGACCCTTTTCACCCTTTTTTAAAGTTTTAAACATGTCAAATCAAAATGTCATGTGTGCAGAATTTTCAGTGAGGCACGATAAATCTTAGTGTTGCGACTTGGGTAAATTTGTCGTGCTTCTGATATATCACATCTTTGGAATCTTTCTTAGTGTGTGAAAAAGTAAACTTGTAGTGAAGCTTCAAAAATTGGTGATTTGCAGTCTCTCACAAAAATGTTCTGACAAGTATTGCTACTAGAAGTATTTATTAAACTACTTCTAGGAAATTCTCTTCTCATCAATATGCTTGACTGCTTTGGTTGATCCTTCCCTTGAACATGATATATGGAAATTCTTACTTCCAGGTTTAACGAGTAATTATGTAGATAAAAATATTTTCTCATGCCAAAAAACCAGGCTTCAACATATTCTCCCTTATTCTCTCCATCAAATGGTGGTGGTTTTATATTCTTGATTTGTCCTTGCAAAATATACGACACAAGCCTCCTCCTTTGATGATTAAACATGGGACACTTGGGTTACTCTCCAACTTTGAATGTGCACATGCTCGTCTGGTTGAGTGTCCTGGTGAATGATGATGTCTAATAGAACTATTTGAGTCCCTAGATCCCTTTGGGTCATCTCTCCTATCATAAGATATGAAGGTTGGTGCTTGTCTTGCATTGGTTGCTTGTTTTGTTCTCGAATCTTTATTGATTTGTCATTGCAACATATTTAGACAATGCAGTAGTTGAGTTTTAATTTGATTTTTCTACTCCCGCGATCTTATCAACCTTTCATTATCCTCTTTGTATCTTTTCATTTATTTATGCAAGCTTCTCATAGTCTCAAACATCTCCACGGGCTTCACTATGCTCATGTTCCCATTGGACTAGGTTTCTGCATTTTGCATATTGATATGTAAACCTTGTATCTCATCCCCATGGTTGAAAGATCCTCATGCAACATCCACGTCTTTAGTACTCATACAAGAACAAATATGTTTTGCATGTGCCTCTAATTCTGCAAAAATATTTGTTATAATTATGCATACTGTAAAATTTCCATTAATTAAGCTACATTCCCTTCTTTGCCTCGGTTTTTCGAAGAAAACTGATAAAGTAATCAAAATTCCGAGTTTTCAAATATATTCCATTCTAAATTATCTTTCTTATGAATGTACTTATGTCTTAATATGATTTCTTAGTTAAAATCTATGGCTTTCCAAAATCAACAGTTTCACCCCTTTTGCACTTATTTCACTAGTACAAATAATCTCAAAGGCTAACTTCTACCACTTATAGAAAGAAATATGGTGAGAACCAGGAAAACTTTTATATTGGGTGCTAATAGTATTCTTGATTGTGATTACACAAAAACTCTTAGATTCAAGATATGATACTCCAAACAACTTTTACATCAATATATATTTGGAAACTTTGTCCTTTTTGCATTGAATCCTCCAGACATAGAATCTTTAGCAGAAATTGACTATCTTCTAAACAAAGAAAAACTAAGAAAAAATTCCCCATGACCAAGTTGTCTAGATTGATGAGTAGGTAAAATGTCAAGTAAATAAGATTTTCTGGATTGGTGATCCAGGGTCCCTTTTCCTCCTCTGAAGGTTTCACAAATCCCTAAAATGTGGCCCAAATAGTGGATTTTACCTTGTTTGGGAACCTCCACTCCAACTCCTTTAGAAGTTTTCTAGAATCCCAACTTGGTATATTCATGCATGATTTTTGGACTCTCTATAAAAATTTGATGTTTATTTAGGTCCTGGTCACTTAACACCACCTTGATCTTCAAAAACCATTAATTTGTGTTTTCTAAAAATTTGAAGCAAAGCCAACCAGTGGCCCTCACTGGAACTTTTGTAGGCCTCCTTACTACGGGAATATCCTTTAAATTTTGTCTGATTTTGAGTTTTTTTACTCCTATTATGGGCAAAACAATTTTTTTACTTCGGGCCTTTTTTATCCTTGTCCATCTTTTTCCTTTCCTTGCCTCCTCCTTTCTTCTCTTATTTCCCTTATCTTTTCTTTCTTTCTCTTCTTGTCTTGTCTTGTATTCTCTTTTATTTATATTCTCTCTTATTGCGTCGCTAATTTATTCTTTAGTCGATATATCACTCCAATGATTTATTTCTTGGTCGATACATTGCTCCGATAACTTATCTCTCGACCAATATTCTCCTCTTTATCGCCATGAAAAAATTTCTTTGTCGGCAAGAATCATTATTTTTCTCATCGATACTTCTTCCTTTATTGAGGAGAATTTTTATCTTTATTGATGATTTTTTTTTCTCACCGAGACTCTTCTTTTATCGACGAGAATTATCTTTTTTCTCCCCGAGACTCTTTCCTTTATCAATGAGAATTAACTTTGTTCTCGCTGACACCCTTTCCTTTATCAGTAAGAATTAGCTTTTTTCTTGCTGACATCATTTCTCCTTTATCGACTAGAATGATCTTTTTTCTCACTCAAACCCTTTCCTTTATTGGCGTGAATTATCTTTTTTCTCGTCAAGACCCTTTCCTTTATTATCCAGAATTATATTTTTTCTCGCCAACGTATTAGGCCAAAAAGTTAATTTTCTCGCCCACGTATCAGACCAAAAAAATATTTTTCTCACCGATACACAATTTTTTCTCAAAAAAAATCTAACTTATTTCTTCTTCCTTTGTTGCTCCAAAAATATATTTTTTCTTTCGTTGTTTCACCCACAATAATTATTTTTCTCTTTCGTTGATGGTCCCTATATCACTCATGAAAAATATTTTTCTTCATCAACGTTTTGCAGACAAAAAATATTTTTTTTGCCAATATATCGTTGGTGAAAATTATTATCCTTCATCGAGATATCATTGGTGAAAAATAGTTTTCTTCACCAATATACTCCTTATGACCAAGAAAAATATTTTTCTGGGGAAATACACACAATATCACCAAGTTTCCCGACTTTTGACACTTAGTAATTTTTTTTAATTTTTGGGGTCGCAACTATTGCAAAACCCATAGACTCGATGCCTTGGAGTCAAATTTCATCTTGTTGGCTACCAAATTGACCCCATACCAGATAACCTCAATACAATTTTAAATTTGGGGGGGGGGGAGGGCACCCCAATTCCTTCCATGGGAGAACTTGATTTTCGCCCAATACCACACAGATAACAAGTTGGAGTTCTATAGTAGACCATGCAGGCCTAATGTTGCAACCAACGCTTGATACTACTCTATTTCACACCCACTACTAACCCAACAATTTTTACTGATACTCGTTAAACTAAATGCATGCATAATTAACAAAAATACCATGTATCTAACATAATTTATTTATTTGTGAATGCAGTCTATTTAACATGCACAACAACATTACCTCATGCAAAGCATAGAGTCCAAATGCATAGTAGTTAAAACCCATAAACAAAAACAATGAACAAAGATAAAAAACAATTATCTTTGTAATAAAATGTGAAACCAACTATAGAGGACATACATTCTGCCTAACCATAGACTTGTTGCTTTAGTAATATGAATTGACTAGTTAGAGAACCATGAAGAAATATTAGACTATAATAATAATAAGCTTTATTTTATAGATAACGTGGGTCGTAAAATAACTTTAGTCAGAAATAAAAGAGTGTCACTAAGGTTCATTTCAACATTACAACTAAAGAGTATGATAAAATGATGCAAAATATATGTTGTAATATCTATGAACGAGAAGAAGGATGCCATGAACTTAGAACAATATCCAGTATTATCATAGTTTTCAAATGTATTTCCAAAGGAATTTCCTAGATTACCACCTAAAAAGTAATTAAAGTTCACGATTGAATTGAAACCAAGAATGGGACCTATTGCAAGGTCTCCTTACTGCATGATGACACCAGAATTATGAGCTTTATAGATGCAATTACAAAAACATATGGATTTGGACCGAGCATCGTTGGGAGCAATAGTGATATTTGTAAAGAAGAAAGATGGATGATGGAGACTCTATATTGACTATTGATGGTTAAACAAAGTGACAATAAAGAATCAATGTGTGTTACATAGGATTGATGACTTATTTGATCAGATGAAAAGAGATTAAGATCATGATATCATCAACTAAGAATAAGGGAGAAATATATTCCTAAAACTTCATTCAAGATGATATTTGGACATTCTGAGTTCATAGTATTACCTTTTAGATTAATGAATGAACCAATAGTGTTCATGAATTTAATGAATGGAGTATTTTGAGAGTATCTTGATAACTCTATGAGACTATTTTTGGACATCATTTTGATATATTGACGTACATAGAAGGAGCACGAAGAACATTTATGGCAAGTGTTACAATGTGTTAAAGAGAACAAGTTATAAGGGAAACTTTATAATTGTTCATTTTATGAGTCAAATATTCATTACTTAAGACATATCATCTCAGGTCAAGGAATCACAATAGACCTAACAAAGATAGAATAAATCATGGAATGGTCGGCACCCACTAATGAACATACAATACATAGATTTATGTGTTTGGTAGAATACTATCAAAGGTTTGTTGAAGGATTTTCAAAGATTGCAAATCCTTTATGAAATTGTAGAAGAAAAATAAGAAATTTATATGGATGAAATGATGTGAAGAAGTTTTTCATAAATTAAAAGAGTTGTTGACGATGACTCCTATTTTGAAAGTACCACATACATAACAATATTTTATAGTATGCAAGGATCTGTTGAATGATGGATTGTGCAGAGTACTAATGCAATAAGGTAGGGTAATTACATATGCTTCAAGAAAACTTTGACCTCACAAAGAAAATTGCATGACGTATAATTTGGAACTTGCGGCAATAGTGCATTCCTTAAGAATTTGGAGACATTATCTAGTTGGAAGGAAGTTTTACTTAAAGATAGCTCATTATGGACTTCAACACATGTTTATACATATCAATTTGGATGCTAGACAAAGAAGATGGTCATAATTGCTAAGTGAGTATGATTTCAACATATCTTACTTTAAAGAAACAATGAATAAAGTGGTAGATGCATTAAGTTGCAGGCCACGTATTTTCTCAATTTTACCATTAAATATGAATTTGAGAGAGAAGATGTTGAAGTTGCAATTCGAATATGAATGGTATAAAGAAGTCAAATCAAAGTTAGAGAATGAAGTAATGTGAATCCTGAAGCATGAAGGATATGCATTAGATGATGATGGTTTACTATGATTTTATGGTTTGATATATGTACCATTAAATGATGAAATTCACAATTTGATATTAAGAGAATCTCATCAAGCAACGTATATGGCTCATTCGGGAGTAAAAAAGATGAATATGAACCTAAAACCATTATTCTCTTTTGAAATGGAATGAATAAGGAAACAATTTATTTTTTCACTAGATCTCTTGAGTGTCATCAAGTGAAGGTTGAACATTGGCATCTGATAGGAATGTTGCAGCCTAATGCGATATCGAAATTTAAATGGGAGGTGATTTCAATGGATTTTTTTCTTGGATTACCAATGAATTCAAGGAGACATGATTCAATATTTGTAGTAGTAGACACTCTAACTAAGAGTGCACAGTTTATTCTAGTGAAGGATACTTATCAAGCATTAAAGATTGCAAGAGAGTTCATAAATTAAATATTAAGGTTACATGGAATTCTGAAGAAGATAATCTTAAATAGAGGATTTGTGTTTACGATAATATTGGGTACAAGTTTCCAAGAAGCATTGGGAACACAATTTAATTTTAGTACAACATAACACCCAAAGGCTGATTGACAGACCAAAATAACAAATCAGATATTGGAAGACATCAATGTATTTGATGAACCAACAAAATCATTCGGAAGAATATTTATTGTTTATTGAATTTGTGAATAATAATAGTCACCAAAGTTTGGTTAAGATGGCACCATTCAAATTGTTGTATGGGAGAATATGTAGAACACCTTTTAGTTGGGATTGGCTAGAGGATAGAGTCCTGGTTGGACTTGAAGTAACCCAAGAAATGGAACACCATATGAAGAATTTGATTAAGGGAAGATTAAAAGAAATGCAAGACAGATAAAAGAGTTATGTGGATGCACATAGAGTTGATAGATATTACAAAATTGGGGATAAGGTATTCTTGTAGGTGAGATCACAAAAGAGATCGATTAATTTTGGTAAAAGAGCTAAGTTGTCGCCATATTATGCAGAACCTTTTGAAGTTTTAGAAAGAAGGGGACTAATTATTTATTGTCTTGCATTACCATCATCATTAGATTGTATACATGGCATCTTTCTTGTTTTTCTATTATGTCATTATATTTATGATCCTTCACATGCTATTGATTTGATTTATTTTTAGATGTCAGATGAGGGGTCTTGAGGGCCAAACCAATTCACATTTTGGATATGTGCACTTGACATCTTCGACAACATTTGGTAGACCAGGGAAAGGTCTAGTGGAATAGTTTTATTCCCAGTTTTTCTACTTGGGAGGATGCAGCCGAGATGCATCAACAGTTTCCTTAATTGTTCTAGAACTTCATGACAAAGTTTCCTAAAGAGGGGTGTATGTAGTGCCCCATTTTGTTTGACTATTGAGACAGACCAAACATTATTATTTGATGGAATTTGTTTATAAATGACTTGATTATTTAATTAATATTATGATGATGGAACTTGAACTTTTAATTATTTGATTGGGTTAAATGATGATTATTGAATTGGTTTATTTAAAATTTTAGATGTTATCATAGATAAATTAAATGTACATAGATATGACACAATTGATGATATCGATTTCTATGATTTAGATAAATTGAAATGAAATGTTGGATACATTAATGTGCAGATGCTATTGACGGTTTGTATAGTGTAACCAGAAACCATAGGGGTGCATTGACGTGGGATTGTGTCAACATATTGGAATATGGATTGTCGTCAATGAACAATAAAAGTTATGTGATTGTGTTATATTTTGATTTGGATTATGAAATTTATTGATGCATTCGTTGTAGTATGTGTAGGCATAGGGAACATGTTTGTCGATCAATCCACACATGGATAATGGGGTTATATGGAACCATACTAAGTATCATTAGGAGAGTAGGAATATCGTTCCTATTTTCACCTACTAGCACTCCTTCAGGTGGCCTAAGTTGAAAAGCTTGAGACAATTTTACTCTGACATTTCGTGTTGTCATGAGGGTAGGCCATGGACTCTGTCACTCATGAGAATTAATTGAGGGGCACGCAATAAGGTGATAGTGACCATTAATATCTCAACAAATGGAAACAAAGATGAGTTAACAAGGTCTCCAGTGTTGTGTCATTTCCCCACCAAGAAAAGTTGGATACTTGAAGGGCATGTGAATCATGACACCCTTGAAAATACAATAAAGTAATTATTGAAGGGAATGGAATACTTGGAACCCTTGGTATCGTATATGAATGATTAAATGTTACAGTGAACAAAAATTAAATTGAAAAGTATAAATAAAAAACTACTTTAACATGCACTTTTATTAAATGACAAAGCAATCATAAAATTTATGCATATTACTAAAGAGAAAAATAAATTATATCATAGTAGCATTAATAAATATATGGGTCATCTAGTATATCATAATAAGGGAGATAATCTAGTTAGTTAAAAGTATTGAGAAAAATAATTTTAAGTAGAAGATTCTGCATGAAATGAAATTAAGTGAATTATTAATGAACAAAAACTAATTACTAGTGCGCCCTTAACTCAAGGAGAGGAAATAGGAGTAAGAATTCAAGTTCAAATTGAAGAGTGAGAAAATAAAAGTATATTGGGAGAAGTTAAAGTGAACTAATAAATAGTTAAGACTAGTAACTCCATGTACAACTACTAAAATAGAAAGTCGCGAGAATATCAAGGGAACACCTAGGAGTGAAAATAAGAAATGTGAGAGTTGGGTGAGGGTAATTCATTTATTTTTTATTTATTTTTTAAATAGGTAATTATATGTGCACTTGTGCATATGAGTGACACATGGATGGATGAATATTAAGTAGATAGTAATTAAGTAAAATATATTTTTGCATGGGTTGAACAAGTGGCATGGGCCACAAAAATTATAAAAAGAGAGCTTGGGTTATGAAGTGTTGATTTTTCTACATATGATGATATATGATAGATGTTTTATTTCAATGATGAGTGTTTCATGTATAGAGAACATATGGTGACCATCCATGAAAGGATGTGTCGCTTGGATAATACATAACTATTTATTATTACTTATTATATATATTATTTAATAATAAATACTTATATTATTAATTATTAATGTAGGCAAATGTCTTCTCGATGTTGTCCAAACATAAACACTCCCTCTCAACGATGAAGACATTTTTCAATATGCCAAGCCTGTCTCTAAAGTATACAAACTTCTCCCTAGACTCATGACACATGTCTATCAGTCCTTGGAGATGTCTCTCTCCCACCTGAATCGAGGGGAAAATCCCCCCATGGCTCTCCCTCTGAGCCAACTAACTCTCTTTGATATTAGGCTCACTATGGGTCCGCATGTGATAGCATCTAGCATCTCGAGTCTTTTTCTTTCCTATTCAAATCAACATGACTAAGGAGAAATACTACACCTGGGAAATTCACCACAGGTACACCCTTGTGAGTGAGTGTCATCTTGATGCTATCTGACACATGGAAAGTACCTCAAGCACCTCGAGTCCATATTATTCCTTGTCATGATCAAGGAAGGACTATGTTTGGGCCCATTTACCACAAGTGCACCTTTATGATAAATGTATCCTATCTCCCTTGGTCTATAGCCCAATCTAGGAGAAGTTATGCATGATGCTAAAACATCAATACTCCCTCTTAGCTAGGTAGGTATCTTTCCATAATGTCTTCATCTAGTATTCCATTGACTACTTTGTAATCAACTAGCATCACACAGCTACTACCATGCCATCGATAGCTCGAATGATCTGTCACAATATCTATGATCAAGCAACACATAGTTGCTCCAAGTGATCTAGCAGTCTCCATGGAAATCAGCTAGTAGCATACAACTACTACAATTGCCATCCAATAGAACATGATTTTGTCGATCAATAGTAGTACACAACTATTGTCTAGTGGTACAAAACCACTACTAGTAGCACACAACTATTGTTCAATGACACACAGTCACTGCCAGTGGTACACAACCATTGTAGTAGCACACAACTATTGTACAAAGACACATAGTCTCCGCTAGTGGTACACAACCATCGTAGTATCAAAGGGTTTGTCACACACGAAACTCCCATGTGGACTTCTAGAGGCTACTCCCTCTAGAAACACTAGGGTCAACTCCCCATAGTGTGTGATGTCAATTTCAACTCCCTTGACATGTTTTCATGTGCTCTCCATAAGGGACGTGTCCTCGTGTGCTATAACACTATTTTACTTTATTTTTCTTTAAAGTAAAATAGTGTTATATTGTTATTGGGTCGAGAGGCCTTATACAATCTAGTATGGAGTAGATGTTCATGTAACATAATGTGTGTGTGTGTGTGTGTGTGTGTGTGTATAATGAAATATTTTAATATATTTTATAATATCAATATATTTTAATATATTAAAAAATATATATTAGTTTGAATTTTTTATGTTTCGATTTGTCTTAGCTTCAATTAATAGATCACGAAAACAATGTAGTGGTTACGATGTAGTGGTTAAGGAGGTCATAATATATTATAAAAAATATTAATATATTTTTTAATATATTAATATATTTTTTAATATATCAATATATTTTTAATATTAATATTTTTTAATACTAAATAATATTAATGTATTAAATCGACATAAATCCATCTTAACCTTGGATCTATCAAGCGTCAAGAAGGATCAAATCTCTTAAAAACCTTTCTTAGAGTGCAAAACTTGAGGAAAGGTTAAAGGATCTGGGGTTAAGATGGATCTATGTCGGTAATAAATTAAAATGTGTTTATGATGGTGAACTACGTTTTATTAGAATATATGAAATTAAAAATCTAAAACATATTGTTAAATATTTTTAATAAATTAAAAAATATCAAAAATTGAATTTAAATTAATTGTTATAAACTTTTCCCCCAAATGGTGTGTCAAACTCGCATGTATGATAGGTTGTCATCGGATTTTGTCAGCTGCCACTTGGAGTTCTTCTATCCTCCCAAGACTAGCGATGACATAAGATTTTAATAACCATGCATTTCTATCGCTTCGGAACTTCAATTTCATGAGTACGACGATGATCCAAATCTGGTTCTCTGGTACTACTCAATCATTGGAGATTAATGCAACAGTTATGGTAAGAGTTAAGGATCAGGATGATGGGATGGTTTTTGTATACAAATGCTTGCACGAGTTTTCTTTCTCTATTGCATCCTTTTCTCTTTGGAGGAAGATCCTCTTCTTCATCATTGAATGGTCCTCTTTCCCTTATTGCACCAGACATCTTCTCACCTACTCCTCAAGTCTGTGTTTTGCTTGCAATATACCTAGAGAGCGATCTCGGTCAAAACATGGCAGCGACACTATTCAAAGTGCTTATAAATGAAGACACTACATGCCACCTACCTCAAGTATATCTGATTCGGTTCAGATTCCCATGGAATATCATGAAGAAGAGAGGAATTCATCATACATTCAACAAAGAGATGAACGTTGGGGTTATGCATTGGTCAAGGAAGAGATTTTTCAAATTCATGAGGAGGTCCTCATGAAACCCCTAGTAGATCCGACGCAGAACAATGAGCCTAATGTGGAAGACAATAAGGCTAGTGAGAATGATGACACTCAACAATAAATCACATAGACTCCAGTGCAGATAAGGGAAGAATTGCCTCCCCACTTATCCGACGACCAATTACAACTCATTTTCGACCTCTGCGGGGACATGGTAGAGCAGAGATTTCTTCAAGAGCATATAGAAAATATATTGAGCTCTCTTTACAACCAAATTTTAGGACAACAACAAAATGTAATAGTGTTCGACACACCTACCACACTTAGTGGGGGGGGGGGGTGAATGAGTGTGGGGATCTTTTTCCCAAAACTTCCCTCTTACACAAAAACTCCGTAGTTAACATTCAACATTTGCTCATTACTCATTGCTGTCATTTATAATCAGTTATATGTGAATACATATCAGCAACATATCATCAAAAAATCATCTCCACAAGGAACACAAAGAACACAAGATGTATGTACAATTTTTCTTTTTATTATGGACTTTAATACGGGGGTTTTTCAGCAACAACTGAATAGAGTACAACTCTACAAGAGCACCAGCTCTATATGCAAGACTCATCTTACATTCTCAGCACCAAATGAGATGAGACAACAATCCTCGACAGATATCAATCTGTCAACATAAACAAGTGCATCAACCATGCACCAACCTGTGTCAAACAACCTATAATCAACCTGTACCATAAACAAGTGCATCAACCATGCACCAACCTGTGTCAAACAACCTGTAATCAACCTGTACCATAAACAAGTGCATCCAACCATGTACCAAGTATATACCAATCATGTGTCAAATACTCATTAAAAATGACTCATCAATATGTACCAACATCATCAACTATACACCTCATGTATGTGCCAACTCATCAACTGCTTGTCTCAACCGTGACTAGTTTTGAATTAGTCAACAACCCCAACTTGAAATAATCATAACTTTGTACCTATAATGAATTAATATCTGAAACTGATATACAATGTTCTTCAGTGTGTTTTATGCAATTAATCCAGGTGGCATTACTTGGAACCTCTCAGAAAAGGCGTTATAGCAAAAATGACATACCTTGTTGAATTTTGTCTTATTCTAGAGAGCGGCCTTGTAGAGCATGGCCCACACAAAATATTCATTGAATTTATCTAAAACTGTTAAAAAACATACTAAAACTTGTACCCTAACTATCACATTTTGTCTCACTTAATTTGGATCTGTTATGAATAAGTTATGACGTTTTTACCCGAAACACTTGTTTTTTACTAGTTTCAGGACTAGCCACAAACCCCATTTTCCACGGAGTATAACTCCAAAAATAAAATGAACCACAAGCTGAAATTTTTACCAAAGATACTTGGGTATGTTTTCTCAATGGCATAGCAATTTCACATTTTGAATCATTATAGAAAAAAATTTATAGCGAAAATGGTGAGATGACCTGTAAATAACATACCTTAAAAAGCATCATCAAAAGAATTTATCCTCCCTTCAATTTCGGCCCTCTTTTCTTCACCTTCCTTCTGAAATTCGGCTTAGATAAACTTGGTTACCTAAATCACCTATAGATATTCAATATTTTCAAGTGTTCCACACCAAAAATGCTCAAGAAGCTCTCCATCAATACTCTAAAAGATATTCTCACAAGAAGCTCTCCATTGATCCACAAAAAGGATGATCTACAAGAGACCATTGCTATCTTATTTATACTTTCATCCTCTAGGTCACTTAACCCATCTTTAGACCACTTAACCCATTTCTAGGCCACTTAACCTATTTTCCTTATTTTAGGGTTAACCACTTTCCATAAATAGAAATTTCTCCAATATTTTATCATTTAAATATTCCTTCTTGATTTTCTCGTCTTACTTTATCATTTCTTGATTTTTTTTCACTTCTCTTTATTATTTAAATAATCCACCTTGACTTTTTCACCTTACTTTATCATTTAAATAATTATTTCTTCTTTTAGGTCACTTAACCCATTTCTAGGTCACTTAACCTATTTTCCTTATTTTTAGGGTTAACC
>ML803392.1:137741-151389 GCA_009831015.1 Picea engelmannii
CACCTTATCAATCATGATAAGAAAATAATGAGAGAAAGGGTCCTCCAACCATTCTTCTAGGATAACTCAATCCGCAAAGCGTCTTCCCGTGAGGGCTTTCACCATAAGGGGACCACTTTGGAGTTCATCCATTTGTGCACCTTCTCAATCATGATAAGACAATAATGAGTGATCTATACATTTTTCCAAAAATGCATCATATACCAATGAAACCACAATGATCCATCTTCATCATGTATCAATGACAACTCATTGATCCATCTTCATCTATGCATTCTCATCAAGAAAAATACATATTATATTACATCAATCATCAATCAATCAATCCTTTGACATCAATCAATCAAACCATTGGCATCAATGACAACATGATCCAACAAATAGTTCCTGTATGGCAGCCCCTCCTTAGAACCAAAGAGGTGAGAATGCTCCAGGGGAAGGAAGACCAATTGGATAGGTTCCATACATTTACCTTCTAGTTGTGTTTCTTGTCTCTTCAGTTTTAGTTTTTGGTCCAAAGGATAAACACTATCCTCTGTATGTACACTGTCCTAATTTAAAATAGATAATGTTAGTTAAATTTTAAGGTTATTTAAGATGATATTGGAATTAGTTTTAATATAGATCTATATTATCTAGTGATACTAAATTGGTATTAATAGAGATTTATCTTTTTCTTTGTACAAATTTCTAGTTATTTAAAACATCAATGTTAAAATGGACCAACGTTGAAATTTTTTTGGGTTATAGTGGGACACCATTATTATTATATTTTTAATTTATACATATATTATTATTATTATTATATTATTATATTTTTAAAAATATAATAATATATCCCACTATAACCCAAACAAAATTCAATGTTGGTCCATTTTAACATTGATATATATTTGGCGCAGAACAATGAGCTTATTGTGAAAGAGAGTAGGGGAAGTGAGAATGATGAAACTCAACAATAAAGCATGTAGACTCCAATGCATAGAAGGGGAGAATCGCCTCCCCACTTATCCGACGACTAATTACAACTCATTTTTGACCTCTGCAAGGACATGGTAGAGCAAAGATTTTGTCAAGAGAAGATGGAAACTAAATTGGGCACTCTTTACAACCAACTTATAGGACATCAAAAAAATCATGTAATAGTTCATGTATGGCCAGCTCCTCCTCAAGACCAAAGCGGTGAGAATGCTCCAGGGGAAGGAAGACCAACTGGCTAGATTTCATGCATTTCCCTTCTAGTTTTGTTTCGTGTCTCTTTAGTTTTAGTTTTTGGTCCAAATGATAAACATTGTCCTCTGTGCGTACACTGTCATAGTTTAAAATAGATAATGTTAGTTAAATTTTAAGGTTATTTAAGATGATTTTGGAATTAGTATTAATATAGATCTATCTTTATCTAGTGATACTAAATTGGTATTAATAGAGATTTATCTTTTTCTTTATAAAAATTTATAGTTATTTAAAACATCAATGTTAAAATGGACCAATGTTGAAATTTTTTTGGGTTATAGTGGGACACCATTATTATTATATACCTATATAGAAACAACTCATGGAGAAACCCACCGGGTACTTATCCTCATTTGAGGTAAACTAGATTTTGTAGAAAGCCAATGATTTTGTAACAATGTGCTTAATTAAGAGCTAAACATGTCACTTGTTGGAATTGAATTACCTGGGTGGGGGGGAAACACCCCTAAGCACAAACCACTTGAGCTAAACCCAATTGACCATATATATATATATATATATATATATATATATATATCTTCCATACATACTAACATTAAGTGAATTTAGATAATATCAAAAGAAAATATACCAATTTATTCAAAATTAAGTGTAAAATAGATTCTTCAAATATTTCATTTTAAAAAAAGAAAACGGGTCTAACTCATGATTTAATTAATTTAATACTAAGGCCACCATTCTATAGTTTTTTTCCTCGAATTTTATCTCAAAGGAAAATATTAAGCACTTTCTAAAGTCCTCGGAATTGCCCCAAATCATGAATAGTTAGATTGAAATCCTATATGATCCAACAAAGGGCTCATTTATGATTGCGAGCAAAGCACAAGTGGTGAGTGTTGGTGATGTTTGTGTAAAATTTTCAGACCCCACCCAGTTTCAAGTCTCACTGAGACTAATCATTGTTTAATGCCCAAAAACCCAGTTTTATAAGAGCAACAATTTCTAAGCATATAAACAATTCTCAGAAATGAAACATGAAGATTTTGAACAACATTAAATGCAGAAATAAATAATTTTATCAGCAACATACTAACCCAGAAATTAAAGACACGTAGATTTTTGGTCTAAGATTGACCCTGGAAAAACCCACAAGGGGAAAACCAGTGAGAGAGGGGAATTTTATTATTTTCAGAGTTCAGAGAAAATTAATTACAAAAATCATATTCAGAAAAATAAATTCCAACTTATCTCATAATGTAGCCATCAACTCTTCCTTGAAATATGAACAATGCTTCTCGAAATTCGTACAAGAATTTCCTGAACAAAAACTATAGGCTTGCTTCTTGATTTATGTGCAAATGGTTGTACGGAATCCTTGGAATTCATGCTAGAACAGTCAGCTTCAGTTCTGATACAAAAAGTACAAAGAGGTTGCCTCGAAATGTGTGCCAACACTTAAGAATTAGATGTTGTTCCTCCTCCTCGAAAACTATGCCAGAAAACAATAGTAACCTCATGAAATCCATATAGTACGGCCCAGATTCTGATGTAAATTCTCCTTGATCTACGTGTTGTAATTTTCCTTGGTATTCATTCCCTTACCAGCAACCTTTTCTCTCTTCTCTTGCTCGACTTCTCTCTCTCTCTCAACATTCTCCAAATGCTCATGTATAAATGAAATGGGGGGTGCCTTCTTACCCTAACCGACTCAATGAGGGAAGTTGAAGGATCATCCCATCCAAGGGTTTACATTGGACAAGATGAATGGTGGATATTAACTCACTTCACTCACCCACTTTCCCGAAGTCATAAAGTCACTTTTAATTCATATCTCATGAATTAAATGACTAGGGTCCACATTAGACATTTTCCCACCCCTAGGCGCATAGGTGATGAGAAACACCTGCCTAGGTACTTTTTAATTATTTTAAACACTCCCTCTTATCGAGGAAGGTGTTACTCACCACCCCAAGCTTATCTCTGAAAGGTGCAAACTTCCCTTTCCCCAAAGCTTTTGTGAGTATGTCTAAAACCTGCTCATATGTGGATATATATTGTAGCTCAACTACTCTTCTCTGAACATAATCTCGGATGAAGTGATATCAAATCTCAATGTGCTTAGACTTGTCATGAAAAACTAGATTCTTAGAGAGTTTGATACAACTCTGATTGTCACAGTAAATCACAGTCGGTCTCAACTGCACACCAAATAATCCCACTGGAAACTTGTGAGGTCAAATGGCCTCACAATTGGCCTGACTGGCAGCCATATACTTAACCTCTGCAGAACTTAGTGTATGCTTCCGACTGAACCAATACACCACTGTTGAGCCCAATCTGAAACAACAACCTGAAGTGCGTTTGTTGTCATTGACACATCCTACCCAGTCTGAGTCAGTATAGGCCACCAATCGAACTCCATCCCCTCTCAGATAGTCCAGGCCATAATCCACAGTACCACAAAGATACCTAAGCACATGTTTTGCTACCACCTAATGCACTCTCCTAGGATCCACCATAAACTGACTAAGAGTGTTGACAGTAAAACAAATATCTGGTCTGGTGTTGACCAAATACATCAACGAATCGATCAACTGATGATATAATGTGTGATCGACCAATTGTGACTCAGAAGCATTGAGCTTCTTCTGATTGGTAATCATGGGTGTGGACATGGGCCTACAATCCTCCATCTAGAATCTCCTCAGAATGTCAAAATCATACTTCCCCTGTCCCAGAAAGATGTGTCTAGGCTCCTGCCAAACCTCCAACCCCAAAAAATAATGTATCAGTCCAATATATTTCATCTCAAACTCTGAAGCAAGGCTCTCCTTGCAGCTAGTAATGAGTCTCTCAACCCTTGTAATGAAAATATCATCAACATATAGAAATAGTATAATAGGATCCTCTCCAACCATAATGAAGTATAGGTTTGGATCCTCCTCACTCTTCTCAAATCCCAACTGCTGCAAGTAGGCATCAATCCTATAATACCAAGCTCTGGGAGCTTGTTTCAACCCATACAATGCCTTCTCCAGTCTGCACACATGAGACTCTCTCCCATGCACCTCAAAGCCCAATGGTTTCTCAATGTACACCTCCTCTTGTATGAGACCATTCAAAAATTTGGTCTTCACATCCATCTGATGGATCTTCCAACCCATCTTTGTTGCAATAGAGATCACTGCCCTGATCGAGGTATATCTAGCAATCAGAGTGAAGGCATCATAATCAACTCCTTCGACCCGTGAGAACAATCAAGACAGAAAACGAGCTTTGTACTTCTCAATGCTTCCATATGCAACATATTTGAGTTTATAGAGCCACATAGAAGTCACCATTGACTTCCCCTCAGGTCTAGGAACAACTTCCCAAACATCATTCTTCATGATGGAATTGTACTCTTCCATCATGGAATCTCTCCAAACATGTCTGCCAGCAACCTCCTCAAAAGTGGAAGGCTCAGACTCCCTGATGTTGCTCACCATCACAAGATAGATGAAAAATCCCTCAGAAGGTTTACTCTCCCTCACATCCTGCCTGGGATTCCCCACAGAACCTTGTGCCTCCTTCAGAGTGTCCTGAAGCCACTTGGGCTTCCTCCTCTCTAAAGTAGTGTCCTGTGGAGGCACTCCTCCTGCTCAATCCCATCACATGAAGACTGTGAACCTGAAGTAGAATATGGAGCATAAGATCTTGAAGTCTAAGGATCAGTAGCCTGTTATCTTGACATATGTGGCCATGTGCCTTGTGGATCGATCGTCACCGAAATTGGTGGACCTGAACTCAGTATCACTGAAGTTTGTTGTGGACTCACCTGAATCTGAGGTGATGACTACTCTCCCTTCTCAATCCCTCGTGACTTCCTAAAGGCTCTATCCTCCTCAAATCTCACATCCCTTCTCACAACTGTCTTCCTCAAGGAAGGGATGTATATGCGGAAAGCCTTTGAAGTCTTGTTATACCCAACAAAAATCCCATTTTTTCTTGTGGGCTCTAGCTTTTTCCTCTTCTCAGAAGGGACACGTGAATATGTAAGGCACCCAAAAATCCTAAAGTTCCCAAACTTAGGCTTCTTCCCAGAGAAAGCCTCCTCAGGAGTCTTATTCCCCAATGCTATGTGTGGACTCTTGTTTTGTAGATAAAATGTAGTGTAACATGCCTCAACCCAAAGAAAGAGTGGTATCCCCTGATCATGCAACATGGCTCTCGCAGCCCCAACTATGGCCCTGTTCTTCCTCTCAGCAACCCCATTCTACCATGGCTTGTAAGGAACAATCAACTCCCTCTTGATTCCCTCTCCTGCACATAATTCATTAAACTCCTTGGAGGTATACTCACCCCCATTATCTGTCCTCGGTACTCTGATTTTCCTCCTAGTCTAGTTCTCCACAAGAGCTTTGAACTCTTGGAACCAATTGAAGACTTGTCCTTTGGTCTTCATGAAGAAAATCCAAGACTTCCGAGAGCAGTCATCAATAAATATGCCATATTACAAACAACCACTCAATGATACAGAAGACAAGGACCACATACATCAGAATGAATCAGATCAACTATACCTGCTACTTTGTTGTCACTGCTTAGAAAAGTAGTATTGGTGTACTTTCCCAAGGAACACCCCTTACACAACTCCTGGTGATTTGTAGTGAACTCTAGCACTCCATTCACAATCTCCCTCAGTATCCTCAGAGCCCCATGATGCAAATGGTCCATCCTCCTATGCCATAGCTCACAAAGATCATTGTTGTTGGTAGTATGATACAATGCACTAGCTAGCTGAAACATGAGCTTGTACAACTTCTCATGTCGAGTCCCAATCACTTTGGCTGAAGTGATACTAGACCCCTTGGGAAATAGGAGCACATGTTCATCATGGAACAACACCTCATACCCCCTATCCTCAATAGTAGAAACTGAAATCGAGTTCTTCTTCAATCCAGGAACATATAGGATATCTCTCAACGACATGGGAGGTTGAGACTCCCTCTGAAATGATATTGTCACACTACCAACTGCCTTGACAACCCAGTCATCTCCAAGCACTACCTCAAGATCATTAATCTATGTAAGATCTATCAAATGCTCACGAACACTTGTCATATGGCGGGAGGCACCATTATCAATATACTGAACACTGGAGTGTGTGGCTCTATTGGAAAGACACACCACTAAAGAAAACTCCTTGTCTAACTTGGTGGAAAACTCTTCCACCTCTATTGAAGCTACAATTTGTTTCCTCTTCTTATTAGGACATTGCCTCCGCATAGTGCCTAAACTTGTGAGATGCAAAGCACTTGACTTTTCTCATGTCCTTCTTTCCTTCACCCTTCCGCTTGTTCCCTGCCTTATGACCCTTTTTGAACTTCGTGTTGTTGTTAGAAGCAAGAGACACATTCTCCTCATCATTACCAGTAGATGAACTGTCATGCACATACACTCTCTAGGTTTCCTCCTAAACAAAGTCATCCCAAAGACGTTCCCACATGGGAAGATTCTCCCTTGCCACAATTCCCTAAAAAAAAAAACCCATTGTTTGGTCACCCCATTCAATGTTGTCCTCACAAGTTCATTTTCAACAATGGCCTCCCCAACAACACGAAGTTCGTCTCTTAAATGTGTCGGCCTGGTAAGATATGCGACCACATTTTCAGTGTTGGCCATTCTAATGCTCTTTAGTTTCTCTCTCAGAACCATCTTCTAGTTCTCATTTTTACTTTGATACAAATTCATCAAGGACTCCCACATCTCATAGGAATTTGTCTTCCTTGTCACATGTGGAATCAAATGGTCCTTGATGGCATCAAGGATGATTCTTTTAGCCTTGATACTCTTCTTGGTAAATGATGTCAAAAGTGTAGCATATGTAGGTATTGTTACTGGGTTTATTGTGGAGTTCTCAACAATGTCCCATAACTCACTCTCTTGTAGAAGCAAAATCATTCTCTCCTTCCAATCACCAAAATTTACTGCTCCATCAAGTCTGACCTCAACTCTTAAACCTATATCCATTGACCCTTCTCGGCTAAAATAACAAATTCCAAAATTTTGTCTGGTGAAGTAACTTTTGTCCTACTCTATGTATGTCTGATTTAATTATGCATTCCTCTTCAACTTAGCTCTGATACCATGTAAAATTTTCAAAACCCACCCAGTTTCAAGTCTCACTGAGACTAATCATTATTTAATGCCCAAAAACCCAGTTTTATAACAACAACAATTTCTAAGCATATAAACAATTATCATAAATGAAACATGAGGATTATGAACAACATTAAATGCATAAATAAATAATTCTATCAGTAGCACACTGACCCAGAAATTAAAGACACAAATATTTTTGGTCTAACATTGACCCTTGAAAAACCCACAAGGGAAAAACCAGTGAGAGAGGGGCTTTTTATTATTTTTAGAGTTAAGAGAAAATTAATTACATCATTCATCTTCAGAAAAACAAATTACAACTTATCTCACAATGCAACCATCAACTCTTCCTAGAAATCTGAACAATGCTTCTCGAAATTCGTGCAAGAATTTCCTGAACAAAAGCTACATGCCTGCTCCTCGATTTATGTGCAAATGGTTGTACAGAATCCTTGGAATTCATGCTAGAAAAATAAGCTTTAGTTATGATACAGAAAGTACATAAAGGTTGCCTCGAAATGCATGCCAACACTTAAGAGTTAAATGGTGTTCCTCCTCCTCGAAAACTATGCCAGAAAACAACAGTACGACCTTATGAAAGTCATACAGTATGGCTCAGATTATGTTGTACCTCCTCCTCGATCTGCATGATGTAATTTTCCTTGGTATTCGTGCCCTTACCAACAACATTTTCTCTCTTCTCATGCTCGACTTCTCTCTCTCTCTCATCATTCACCAAATGCTCATGAAGAAATGAAATGGGGGGCACCTTCTTACCCTAACCGACTCAATGAGGGAAGTTGAAGGGTCATCTGATCCAAGGGTTTAGATTGGAAAAGATGAATGGTGGAGATTAACTCACTTCACTCACCCACTTTCCCTAAGTCATAAAGTCACTTTTAATTCATATCTCATGAATTAAATGACTAGGGTCCACATTAGACATTTTCCCACCCCTGGGCGCTTAGGTGATGATAAACACTTGCCTAGGTACTTTTTAATTATTTTTAACAGTTTGCATCTCAATCACTAAAAAAAAACACAATTAGTGGTGTGGTCCATGATATTGCAGACAATTCCATGATTCTATTATTGAGTTGTATGAAGGGAAGGGCATGCCATGTTGTTCACAACTGCTCGGTGGTCATGGATGTTATTACCCTGCTAGTTTCTAGAAAAAAAAATGTGTGTTTAAACTATGGTGGGAAATCTAAACTTTTTAACTAGGTTTTTGTTTTATTCTTGCCAAAGAATCATATGCATTCCTCACAAACTGGTCAACAGGTTTCCACAGTATAAAACTTAGATGGATAGAGTCTTACAGTAGACAGAAGTACCCACAAGTTCCAAGAGTATTAGGGTTTGTATAACCACCACTGAAATTAAATATTCACTGCAATAGAAATAGACTTGAAGCAGGGGTTCACCGCAGAAAGTCACTAAGGTTTTGAGATTGTACATTTGAAGAATTTCACCGTAGAGTTTCACCGCTAAGCCACATCAATATAGTCTACATAGGTTCAATCTACTTCTAAAGTCCGAACTTCTTTGAATCCTACTACATGAACCCTAGATTCCAGATCTGTGTCTTCCTTTTTCCATACCATGTTCCAAACGGGCCTATGGGCCTGTGATATGAGCAAGATGCAACATAAATGATCACATTTCAACTTCATCACTCTCAGAGAAAATACCTCCATAGAACAATAGTGTTGTGTTGCAAATGACATGGTTAGAAGTAGCCCTTTAGGTCTAGTGAATATCGTATTCACTTTAGGGTTTCCATATGACGATGATGAATGCAAGTGGAAATATCGATAGAACAATTGTATTGTAGTGCAAATTACTTGATTTAAAGGAAGTAATTGAGCTAACTTTATATTTTTTAATTTTTTAATTCTATTTATTTTTTAATTTAATTGTATTTTTTTGTTATTTTTAGTATAACATCTCTTCCATATTGAATTGCAAAGTGTCTCTAGACNACCTCCTCCTCGATCTGCATGATGTAATTTTCCTTGGTATTCGTGCCCTTACCAACAACATTTTCTCTCTTCTCATGCTCGACTTCTCTCTCTCTCTCATCATTCACCAAATGCTCATGAAGAAATGAAATGGGGGGCACCTTCTTACCCTAACCGACTCAATGAGGGAAGTTGAAGGGTCATCTGATCCAAGGGTTTAGATTGGAAAAGATGAATGGTGGAGATTAACTCACTTCACTCACCCACTTTCCCTAAGTCATAAAGTCACTTTTAATTCATATCTCATGAATTAAATGACTAGGGTCCACATTAGACATTTTCCCACCCCTGGGCGCTTAGGTGATGATAAACACTTGCCTAGGTACTTTTTAATTATTTTTAACAGTTTGCATCTCAATCACTAAAAAAAAACACAATTAGTGGTGTGGTCCATGATATTGCAGACAATTCCATGATTCTATTATTGAGTTGTATGAAGGGAAGGGCATGCCATGTTGTTCACAACTGCTCGGTGGTCATGGATGTTATTACCCTGCTAGTTTCTAGAAAAAAAAATGTGTGTTTAAACTATGGTGGGAAATCTAAACTTTTTAACTAGGTTTTTGTTTTATTCTTGCCAAAGAATCATATGCATTCCTCACAAACTGGTCAACAGGTTTCCACAGTATAAAACTTAGATGGATAGAGTCTTACAGTAGACAGAAGTACCCACAAGTTCCAAGAGTATTAGGGTTTGTATAACCACCACTGAAATTAAATATTCACTGCAATAGAAATAGACTTGAAGCAGGGGTTCACCGCAGAAAGTCACTAAGGTTTTGAGATTGTACATTTGAAGAATTTCACCGTAGAGTTTCACCGCTAAGCCACATCAATATAGTCTACATAGGTTCAATCTACTTCTAAAGTCCGAACTTCTTTGAATCCTACTACATGAACCCTAGATTCCAGATCTGTGTCTTCCTTTTTCCATACCATGTTCCAAACGGGCCTATGGGCCTGTGATATGAGCAAGATGCAACATAAATGATCACATTTCAACTTCATCACTCTCAGAGAAAATACCTCCATAGAACAATAGTGTTGTGTTGCAAATGACATGGTTAGAAGTAGCCCTTTAGGTCTAGTGAATATCGTATTCACTTTAGGGTTTCCATATGACGATGATGAATGCAAGTGGAAATATCGATAGAACAATTGTATTGTAGTGCAAATTACTTGATTTAAAGGAAGTAATTGAGCTAACTTTATATTTTTTAATTTTTTAATTCTATTTATTTTTTAATTTAATTGTATTTTTTTGTTATTTTTAGTATAACATCTCTTCCATATTGAATTGCAAAGTGTCTCTAGACACAATAAATTTTAATTAATAAATAAATAAAATTGATAGAAAAAATAACAACTTATCTTCTCAACTACTTAAATTAAACTCAATTAATTAATAGCTAATTATAATATTTATTAGCATATAATTATTAAACAACGGAAAAATAAACTTTTCTTTACACTACTAATCTTTATAATTCAAAATTCAAATACTTTCCAAAAAAAATTAAAACTTACGAATACAACTCAACTAAAAATGTGTAGTTTACTTTAAATTTTAACTCCCTTTTATATTTATATATATATTTATATATATATATATATATATATATATATATATATATATATATATATAGGTTCATGGAACTCTTACAACAAACATTTACTATCTTAAGCACAAATTAGATAAATTATCCTAATTCTCGACACAAAAAAAACGAATACTTAACATTCAATAAATGAAAGAATTTTACTTTTTATATAATAATTAATTTTCCAATTTATTAACAAAACCAATGTGATAATAGAAGTCAACATACTAGTTCTTGAGTGTTTATACTCGCATTTCAAGTTATAGTCATAAAAATATTTTTATAACATAGGATGAACTTGGTTTATTGTACCTTTGCCTAAGCCACATAATAAATGTTCATTGCAAATGCAAACTTCAAAGTGAGTGAAAAAGTTTGTAAGTCGAGAAATGAATTAGGTTCAAAACCTTGACACATCTCAAACTTGCAAATAGAAAAGTGAATCTCCAAAAACTTGTGAAATCTCTGACAAGCCTCTTCCAATATGCGACATTTTCTAACTAAGAAAGCAAAAGAAACCACATGTGCAAATGATGTTTGTAAAGTCCGAAGACTATCCTTGTGAAGTTCAAAGATGAAATTCAAAGGCTATCATAGTGTATAGAGGAACTCCATAGAAAAATATTTCAAAAACTTGACATATTGACTTAACTCTCTCTTCGATGAAACAAAAAAATTATGCGAAAGAACATCCCAAAATCATGTATATGCAAATCCACAAAACCAAAAAAAATATAGAACTCCATCCATGCCAAAATCCTATGAAAAATGAGATATGGACCAAGTACAAATAGTTGAACCATCTCATAATCTAAAACCTGTGAAGAACAAATGATCCAACTACAAAATATGAATAATCTCAAAATCTATCTAAGACTACTGAGAAGTAGTCCAAGTAGAACTTTGGCATTACTCATGATCAACCTTGAATTGAAATCAAATCCTATGTCCAATGACGACTCTAGAACAATTATCCAATCATGACATTAAACTCTAAAATACACTTAAAGAAATCATTAAAGTGTCGAAAAATTATCAAGACATGATCAATCTCCAAAACAAAGTGTTGGAAAAGTGACAAGCATCACAAAAGTGACAATAAAAAAATCCATCTAAATCCAAATGTTGCAACTGAAAGTACAATAGAAATCCAAATCATCAAAAATCTAACCACAATCCTCTTAATTCAATGAGTGATCCTCAATTTCTCAAAATACACAATCAATCAAAATCCAAAAGCCATTGGGAAAACTCAAATTTCAAAGTCTCAAAACTCAAAATATAACCTCATATACCTTCCCCTTTGTTAGATGAGAGGTGGAGGTGATATGGGACCTATAAAGAACATACTCCTTGGAAGATGAAGGAGGGTAGTCACATAGTTGTGTTTGAGTAGAGTTACAAGACTCAATATTCAATTCAAAATACACAAAATAAATGGGCCCTAATCATGCCCAAATTCAAAAAATCAACTAGGTCGCCTATAAATAAAAAACTCCATATTCCACCAATAGGTCTAAAACTAATTTGCATCTCCAATAAATCCTATTAGACTTGTCGATACACATGTATGTGCTCAATGATAATATTTTGACAATATTTTGGGTTCAAGACACCATCACCAAGTGCTTGACCAACCAAAGTGCAATTGTCAACTTGGTTGTGTGGGGACTCTCCTCTCCTTTCGAATCATGTCAAAGGAGTGTTTTGTCTTCCCAAATTTAAGACAAGGATGATGAATCATGATCAAAACATTGAATTTGTGTATGTCCAACTTGATCACAATGTTGTCATCTACCCTCATCAGGTAACCTATTAACGCTAACATCAATTTTCTTCTTCAATCCATCTACTAAGAAGCCTCTACCCATGAACTAGATTGGTTTAGAGTAACCAAGTATGAAGAAGGAATGTGCATCCTAGAAACCAAGTCCTCTGCAATTGCTATTGGAATTGAGATCTTCCTAGGGTCAAATCTTTAAATTTGTTTCAATTCAACTAAACATAATTGACAACTCTACACCACATCCAACTCATTTTCATGATGATTAATAAAGGAAAAAGTTACATCTCAACCTGACATTGAAAACATTTTTCACCATCTTCAAATACACATGTTTGAGTCTATGCATCAAATAACATACCACATAACCATAACTCTTTTACATTTTCAAAATGATAGATCTTTTGAATTTAAATAATCTTTTTTTGGATGAGTTTAAGTAAGAAATTAGTAGCATCATACATTCACCTTAAGGTTTAAAAATTTAAAGAGAAACGTAACAAAATTATAAGGGAAATACCTCCTCCTCGATTGAATTTGATCAATTGTAGGGTCATCTAGCGAGTAGTAGGAAGATGCCTCCAAATCCTTCTTTCACTACTTTCCCAAAATGGAACAAAATTATCCTCCCAACCAACTATTGAATTTTCACTATGCTAGGCTCAAGCATGAGCTTTAATTCATTTTTATCATTTACTTGAACCATAGACAAATGCAGCTACACCATTAACAATTGTTGCAATAACCAAGATCACAAGAAGAAATACCATGCATAAGAACACAAGAAATATACTAGGAAACCCTTCTCAACAAGGGAAGAAAACCCATCAATCTTTTGCTATATTCTCAAGAGAAATACCTCCCATCATAGACCTAGCACACAAAAGGGTGCTCTCAAAAAC
>ML803392.1:155805-172284 GCA_009831015.1 Picea engelmannii
GCCAAAATCCAAAATGCTCAGAAATGCAATCTAAAGCTTGTTGGAGGTGTGCTGAGGTAGGCCATACACTCCCATACAATTTTTTTCCCCAAAGTCCAAGTTTAAGGTGTTGAAATACCTCAGAAAAGGAGGGTCATACGGGTTTTCTGGAAACCCTAAGAGGGCCATACGGTTCTGCAGAAGTGAGAGGATGACTGGTAGATGCTTGTGCAATGGGTTCTTCTAGACCTAAGCTCTCATTCCGTGTTGATTTTTCACTATTCTAGGATCAAGCATGAGGTTTAATTCATTTTTAGCATTTACTTGAACCATGAACAAATGAAACTACACCATTAACAATTGTTGCAATAACCAAGATCACAAGAAGAAATCCCATGCACAAGAACACAAGAAATATCCTGGGAAACCCTTCTCAACAAGGGAAGAAAACCCAACAATCATTTGCTATATTCTCAAGAGAAATACCTCCCACACCATATACCTAGCACACAAAAGGGTGCTCTCAAAAACCAACAAGGCTAGCACCCAAGAGAGATGTGCACTTAAGCCCTAGAATATGTACTTGTTGAAATTTCCAAAATCACATGTGTGTTTTGTTTCCTCAATGAGGAAATCACCTTTATTTATACTAGATTGGACACATCAAAAGTGGTGTCTATTGGCACAATAGGGCCAACCTCAATAACTCATAATATAATTAATAATTACCATATTAATTATCTTTTACATTACTTATCTTTCACTTTATGGTGGGGCCGACCTATAGCCTTTATAGAACAATTAGGGTTACAGGTTAATCTAAATCTTAAACAATATAGCAAGAGATCTCACACACCCACTAGTGCTCAGCCACTAGGGGCACGTCCACCTGTGCTCAACCACATGGGCATCCAACTCAATAGATCTCTATCTCATTGAGTCTCACAGGAGAATCATATGGACACACACTCACTAGTGCTCATCCATTAGGGTCACGTCCACCTGTGCTCAGCCACATGGACGTCCTACTCAACAGATCTCTATCTCACTAAGTCTCATAGGAGAATCATTTGGAGTACCACATCGTCTCAACTCTCTTCACAAAGGAGAACAATACACCCATCTCATGGGCACCTTCACCCCTCTCAGGGGAACACATAGTTTCAACTCAAATGACACACCCATCTCATGGGCACACCCAACTCATGGGCTCTCTCACAGGCCGACTCACTCAGTTTGTGTCCTGGAGGATGTCTCACGTAGTTGTAATCATCAACACCAACTACGAGCCTAGCCAACTTCCTAGCTCCAAGAAACCGTTTGGTTTCTTGGTCCTCTATTCCCATGACTCCAAGAACAATAATGAACAATATGATCTAACAATATTGTCACAATAAAATATTTCTTCCAAGAACTCTTCAATCTCTCAACAAACGCCAACCTCTCCACCTCTTTGTCAATACAACTTCTTGCTCGCTATTTATCAAGTTTCCATACTCCCCCTCAAAGTCTCCTCAACCACCCTCATTAATAGCCATCAACCTCCCCTTCTAGATTTTTGGGAAAAAGTTAATTAAAATAAAATACTAAATGAATACATAAAATAACAATAAAATACAATGCAAAGTTTTTTTTCTCATGCTAGCTTATAAATGCAACTTGACAATTTTCTCCAAAGTTTATGACAACCCACCATACTCATTTAATTCATCATACCAACCAACAATCAAAGTAAAAGAAGGTATTTAATGCTATTATATATTTATGTATGTAATATCATTTCCATAATCATTAAACCATTAATTAGATATGTAATAACCTAGTTTAGTAATTAATACATGAGATAATTGTATTAGTGTACATGCACAATGTATGCATGTGTAGCTAACATACTCATATCTTGCACATGTACTAGTGATAAACAATCATTGCCTCTAGTGCAAAGTTCATGTATGCTCACAACAAAACATGCATGACAATGAATCAAGTAAATGCATTATTTAGTAGTCTTAACTAACAAAATTACAATAATTCGTTAATCATTGATCATCATATAAGAAAAATATCAAAAGTGAATCAAAACAAGCGTTCTAAACATGGTAGGAACCAAATAAGGAAACAAGAGTGGCACATATAATCCCCTACCATCATCTCAACTAGCATTGAATCATCCTTCCTCCCTAACCTTCTTCCATCTTTCACATCCTATCATTTCCTTTGTTGGACTATGCTAGAGTGTCAACTACATTGACCTAACCCCAAATAGAACTCGTAAGTGAAATTGTCAACTATCTTGACCAAGCTTCCTTAGTAAACAACCGGTAATCACCATCACACATCTAGGGGAGCATGGCTTAACACTTCCCTCCCATGATTGTATGATTTAGAGGATAAACGGTGGGCAATACATACACCCCTCCTAATAAAACTAGGGTCAACGAGATACTCGGTGGATAATACCTCCACCCTTCCTAATAATACTAGGTTCAACACCCTATACTAATCAACATTGTGCAACTATTGTTCTTAAAGTCACGTTATCAGACAACCACTCTGGACAAGTTGTGCATCCTGTCAAAACCACATTTACCATAGATCATAGTGATTTTTGAAATCATAAATTAAATCATAAGTAAAACTTATAGTATACACTATCTTCCTAATGTCTACGACATCCAAGTTACCTCAACATTATAGTCGTTTGGCTATTAATTAGTTCGTCAACCTATATGTTAGCTCACCAATAACTCATATCCATCAAGATACATCACAAATTTTGTATGAGATTCCATATTTGTATTGACGTTTAGTTAAGAAATGCAAGTTTATCTACACCATGTCTTGCATCTATTATACATTCACAACATAATTTTGAAATTGTATCCACATACCCAAATTAGACATTTTATTATGCATGTTTAAACAAATCACATAACTATAATTATCATGAACTCATAATAGTAAAAATAATATCATGCTTAGGATTTAAAAGATCCTAAGCATGTCCTAGCAATTGGAATTGTTGATGATATTACTAGGTTGTACAAGTTTGACAACTTTGGGTCATCATCTTTTCCATCAATTTTTGTTGCTCATAGCGATGACTAGAGAAAACTTTGGCATGAACAGTTTGGTCATCTAAACTATCGCTCATTGCAACAAATATGTAATCAACATATGGTGATTGTTCTTCCTCTTGTTTCTTGCAAAGATGGTGTTTGTGCCGGTTGTGTTATCAGAAAATGTCATCAGGGCAATTTTGACAAACATACCTCTTGGCACACCTCAAACCCTTTGCAACTTGTTCATAGTGATTTGTGTGGTCCACTTTCTTCTCCTTCTTTCTGTGGGTGCAAGTATTTATTAACTTTCATTGATAACTTCTCCAGACGCAATTGGATTTACTTTTTAAAACTTATGAGTGAAGTTTTTGACAAGTTTTTGGCCTACATGGCCCTTGTAGAAAAACAATTTGAACATCAACTTCAAAGGTTAAGAATAGTTAATGGAGACGAATATGTGAACAACAAATTTACAAGTTACTACATTGCATAGGGCATTGAAATACAACATATTGTCCCATATACACCTCAACAAAATGGTGTTGTTGAGAAAAAGAATCACACATTAAAAAAAATGACTAATTGTATGATCCAATCTAAGGGATTAAGTCTTCATTGTTGGGCAAAAGCCATTAACAATGAAAATTACATAGTAAATCACACTCCCACAAAGGATTTAAAAAAACAACATTGGAAGAAGCATGGACTAAAATAAATCTAAACGTAAGCCACTTATGTATATTTGGTAGTGTAGCATGGGCTCACATTCCTAATGAGAAAATGAAAAAATTGCAACCTAAAAGTGAGAAGTGCATTTTTGTTGGATATTCTAAAGATGTCAAAGGCTATCAACTTCTTCAAGCTCATTCCAATGAAATTATTTCCAGACGAGATTTTAAGTTTGATAAAATCATCATGGCCCGTGAGCCTAATTCGACGTTTGCACAATCTTCAACTTGCAAGCCATCTTCGACGTTTGTGCCATCTTTTGTTTCTATTTTGGTGTAGTTTTTAGATGATGACAATGATGATGAAAACACACCTCTGTATGTTGGTGATCTTGTTGGTGATCCTACACTTCAACGTCAGACACGTTCACAGTTCCAATGAGCCACTTCTATTTTGGATCAATTTTCAAGGACTTATGATCCAACCACATTTACAGAAGCTTCAATACATTCAGATTGGGACACAACAATGAATGAAGAGTATCAGTCTTTAATGGAGAACGATACTTGGCATCTTGTACCTCTTTCGAAAGGAAAAAAACTTGTTACATGTAAATGGGTGTATATAAATAAGTATACAATAGATGGGAGTGTTGAAATACACAAGGCCCAATTAGTTGTCAAAGGATTCTCTCAATTTCAAGGCATTGACTATAATGAAACCTTTTCTCTTGTAGCCAAAATTAATTCCATTGACCTTTTTCTATCCCTTGCTGCCTCACGTAAATGGGAGGTCCATTGAGTGGATGTTAAATCTGCCTTCTTGTATGGGGATTTGCAAGAAGAAATCTACATGGAACAACCTCCTAGATATGTGGGTTATGTCTAGAATGAATCCAACCTTGTTTGTCACCTTAAGAAATCTATGTATGGTCTTATTTAATCTCCTTGAGCTTGGTATGCCAAAATGGACAACTTTCTTCTTGACACTAGCATTTCTAGATGTCATTTTGACCCTAATGTTTATACCAAGAAAGTAGGAATCCATATCAAAATACATGTTCTTTATGTTGATGACCTTATCCTCGTTGATAATGACCTTAAACTTTTAACCCATGTGAAAACCATTCTTAAAAATAAATTTGAAATGACATACTTAGGCTATTTGCATTTTTCCTTGGCCTCCAAGTATTGCAAACCAAGGAAGGAATTTTTCTTTTCGAGTATAAGTATGCTTGTGACCTTATTCATCCCTTTCACATGGATGATTCTAAACTAGTCCCTTCTCCCTTATAGTCTAGAGTCAAACTTGCTACCACTTGTACTACTCCCAAATTCGATGCCACTGTGTATCGTTAGTTAGTTGGTAGCCTCTTATATTTGACTCATACCCATCTTGATATTTCCTTTGTTTTTGGTCTTGTTGCTCGATATATTCAAACACCCCATGAAAACCATTAGAGAGTAGAAAAAAGGATACTTCGGCATGTCTGGGGTACAATTCAGTTTGGGATACATTACGGTTTAGGGGGGACTTGTTTGTTGGTTGGTTTCACTAATTCAGATTGGGTTGGTGACCCTTATGATCGAAATTATATTGCAGGTTATGTTTTTAGCCTTGGTTTTGGACCTGTCACTTGGGCTTGTAAGAAACAATATGTTATTTCTCTTTCTTCAACAAAAACAGAGTATTGAACAGTGGTTAATGCAATTTAAGAATCCTTGTGGCTTCGATACATCCTTTCAGAGTTTGGATTCAAACAACAACATCTGACCACCCTTTGTTGTGACAATCTAAGTGCCATCAAGCTCGTCCAATATCCAATTCAACATCATCACAACAAACACATCAAGCTACACATGCACTTCGTCATAAAGCTCATTCACGATCGAGTTATTGAAGTGCTCTTTTTCCCTACAGAAGGTCAAAATGCAGACACTTTCACAAAGTCTCTTACAAAAGTGAAGTTTTATAAAATTTGATCTATGTTAGGAATTCAGGAAGTTGTCATTAAGGGAGGACAGGCTCTAATGCCTCCTTCCTTCTCATGTTGTGTCGCCTTTGTAAATATTTCAATCCTATCCCAAGTTGTTCTTAAGGGGGGATGTTAGGATATTTAGACACTTAGGAGTTAGTTAAGATCAACTTGGTCAAATGTATCGTTAGGTTAAAGTGTGTTTCTTAGTGTGTTTATTTAGTATGCTTTAGTACATGCATTTGTAGTTATGTTATCCGATGATCACAATATGCTCTAGACATAGAGTGATACGACAAATCATATTCTCCTCGATTTTAACGACTACATTGATCCACGACTTAACACCAAATTGGTGCATGATCTCTATTTAAATAGCATGGAGGGTAATTTGTTGATGATCAATTGTGAGAAACTCTCATGTAATATTTTTATTTTTCATTAACAAATTGCCTCAACTGGCCACATTGGCTGGGGTCGTGGATGTTTCCCCACATTGGAGTTTTACAACGTAAAAACATCGATGTGTTGACTTTGATTTGGTTGTGTGAGTGGTTACTGAAGTTGTTCATCCTCTATCAGAATACCCTGTGTTGTTGAACATATCATCACCCTACATCATATTCTCAAGCCTTAGTTTTGATGTAGGATGTAGGGAAAAGGTATGATATGGAAGGTAGGATAGACTATGCCACGTTTTCCCTAATGAGGAAGTAAATTAAGGTGAAGTGAAGTGCATACCTAAGAAAGTGGGAAAATGATAGAGAAAAGGTAAGGCAATGGGATATAAAGCCAATTTGGGGTGAAATCAAAGGAGAAATGAAGAGTGTGGGATACATCTTCCCTCCACGCCAAGGGGGATAGGTGGAAGGATGGAATGCATAGTATGACAAAAGTATGGGAGTGTGATGCAAATGTAAGGGAATGTAGGGAGATGGAAGTGGATATGAAAAGGTATTCCTCCCACGCCTGTACCAAATGACTCATTATAATGGACTATGGCCTAAGACATTAAGTGAAAAGTAATTTAGTGATGGGACTTCGATCTAACATTTTTGAGACTTCAGGGGCTATCCCCAAGGATTTAAAAGGGATTCAGTCCAACATTTTACAAAATCCCTGAAAACATAATATGAATTTTAGGAGCTAACAATGGTTCCACATGGGACACAATCCCCTTGTGGGATGATAAGAACTCTAGAATCCCCTAATCAATCCTCTACAACTAAGTAGTCAAATTTATTTTTTCACTAATTTTTTTAGGAAAACTAGGCATAGCTTCTCTTGCCTTTTTAAGTACTATGTATTCATTGATTTGTGCCTATACAATTGAGACAACTTAATACATAAATGGGATATCTTTAAACATTTGACTCTAGTCACCTAAATCCCTTTAAGATATCTTATATAGACATTAAGCTCTTGGCATAATTTACTTAGAAATATTCTTTAGAAGAACATGGCATAAACATCATTTTKTCTAATCCATTTTCTCATATTATTTGTTTTGACATGAAAAATCAGATTTGAAAACCCTAATCTAACTTAAAAGAGTGAAACAAATGAAAGACTAGTTTACATAATAAAAGGAAAAACTAATAATMACGAGAACATTCTAATGCATGCTAGCATACTACTCAATTTGATACAATTGAGCTTATTCGAATATATCMTATCCTACCCTAACTTAAACCATGTAAAATATGATCTAGTAAACGCATACTTCCATTGTAGCCAAACCRACATTTTATTTGTGTAACAACTTTGACATGCATTTACTTTACATGACTTAGGTACTGTTGCATGTGACTAAAAAATGGTTGATTGTTAAAAATGAAAATTTATGAAAATAATAACCCAAAAATGATAATTATATGAAGCTCACRTGTCATATAAGAATTGCATCCATAAGTGTACAAAATAAACTTTACTTCCTATGCCCAAGCAGTCATAAAAAWTTGAAACAAATGTGGGAAACAAAGAAGATGTGGGAGTTACTATGCCACAATGTGTACATTTTTCTTTTRGATCATGGAGGAKAGCTTGAAGTTACCATTCTATGTTTTATTTTTCTTTCTCATGGAGCAACATGCTTTGAATATTGCTCAATGGGTGTACAACTTGGCTCTTGCTAACATGATAATGACACCTTTTTCTTAAAGGAGAGGGGCAAGTCAAATATGCACGTATGATCTTCCTCATTATAATTGCACATCAAGAAGTCCTTTTTAGTTAAGTCATCGGTATATATTCATTCAAGTCACATGAATTTGATTTTTATGTTTTATACACTTCTCATTGTTTTCCACCACTATGGGAACAATTGAAAGCATCGAGGACCTCCATGTTTGATATCTCCTTCCCTTCATTATGACGATATTATAATTTGTTCTCTCATGGGGAGAAACTTAAATCTTTTGATGGATCATGCCTTGTTTCTCTTCCCTCAAGATTCTCACTATCAGTGTCATAACTAGGGTCATTGTCATAGAATAGGAACCCTAATCCATATTCCCCCTACATGTTGAAAATGGATTTTCTATTGAACTAGTGAGAATGGGAACATCACTAGTATATGATTCATGAAATTTCTCTCTTAAAAATTTCTCACTAATTGACATCGACTTAAGAGAATAATTGAAGATGCCTACTAGATCAAAGTCTATTTTCCCTTCTTCCTTAGGCTCACAAATCTCTTCTCGGATTCCATGTTCTTTAATAGATAAAATCACATTACTTAAATAAGGCCTATTCTCATCAATATTAGGCAATGCACAATATTCCTTTTGTTTCAAAATCTCATATGAATCATAACCAGAAAAATAATGAAGAAAAGGATACACATCTTTATTGTTTTCTAGTGAACATTGCATACCAAACCATTTACAGGAACACAGCTTATTGCAATGTCTCTTGACAAATCTTGGTGTTTCTCGTTATCTTCATATGATTTCCTTGCATGAGCACAACCTTGGTTATCCTTCTTGTTGATTTTCCACTCACATATAATTGCATCAGCCCCGAGACCCCATGTGTAGCAAGTTCCTCATGTGTCTCATTTTCTTCAACGCAACACTCATGGAAAATATGAGGATCGTTCATTTTATCCAATTCAAGCACATCACACCTTTCCTTTCCTCTTATGATTTTTCATTATTTTCATATTAAAAAGGGATGGAAGAGCATACCTCATCAATCAATTCACAATAATCATGTTGATATATTTTATATTTTCACTAGCACTTGAACTCTTTGCAAAATTGAAATATCTTCACCATAATCTACATCCATATATGTATCAACATCCTTAAAAAAACATGTCATCTGTTGAAGAATATAGTGTGCACCTTTTGCATGAGGATCCTCACATGCCATACACCAATATTTGAATCTTGACACAATAAAAAAATAAGGTTTGCATGGAAATATATGTTGTTGTTTTGCTTCATAAAACCCACCAACATCAAGGTCTTATTCTTCAATCCAATGATTTCTCTCAATATCTTCAATTCATTTTATGAGAAACATGAATTGACTCATCATATTCTCAAGTCCTATTGCCATAAGTTGTCAAACATATCATTTTGGGATCGATATCATATGCCATATTTATAGGGTTAGATCCCTCTATGTAGAGTCATCGGGTGAGATTTTATTCTTAGAGAGTTTGCTTGTCTCACCATAAATACAAGCAACATAAAATTTCATTCAAAGGAAACAAGGCGTTGTTCCCAAGTGGAGTTTCTAGATGAGAAATGAGATCTTCAAGAAACTCATACTCATTATAGTGTTGTAGCATGGACTATTGATCTTTAGGAAATTAGACTTTGTCCCCAACAATGACACCAATTGTTAACTCTCAAACTCACACTTTAGAGTATGAAGTCCCTCATGTCAAATCAAAACAAGTTGGGTGCTACACTAGAGGTAATTCCCATTGTCACCTTGGGATTCATCTCTCTCATTTCACACCTGGTGCATTTTAAACTGAGGGGGGGATTCCCTGAATTCTACAACTAATCTATGAGTTGGACTCAAATATAAAGGACACATTAGAAAACGGGGATTTGTTTTGGATATAACAATGAAAGTAAGGATGGACTCACAATATTGGGGCATATTTATTGGGCAATGAAGTCTAAAGTGAACCATAGAAACCTGGAAATGAATAATGGAGAATATTACGAGGGAAATCTAATTCTAGAATTGAATCCATTAGACCATGATATTAATGCAAAATAATAGACACTCTAAATAAGTGAATGAATATTCATAAATAACCATTTATTATCAATGAACACAACAAGAAAAATTATTAATCAAGCTTCTTAAAAAAATATTGTGACTACAATAGTTATAATTAACTCAATCTTATAAAGGATAAGAGGGGAGGGACAATGAGTCACTACTTCTTCACTTAATCACCACGGGAAATGAGTGGACAAACAATGAGTCACTACTTCTTCACTTAATCACCTCAAACTCTCAAGCACTAGACAATAATTAACATGAAATGTAGAGGTAAACATATTCACTAACAATAAATGATTGCATCAATACCCATATATGATTTACAAAATGAAGAGAAAAAATTGAAGGAACACTACCATTACATGATCGTCCAATCTATTAGAGATAATGCAATCTATATTTGGGATTCATATCCTAGAATCCAACCCTGTCTAGAGAAGAGTACTTCCTTTATCAATTCTTGAGCATGGGAGATGTTGAGAGAGGTCGTTGCAACCTTCTCCAACCAACCTATGACTCATTTGCAAATATCCAACAATTATTGGAGCCAAGCTAGCTAGTGGTCACAACCACATAATCTTCCTAAGCCACTTGTTTATGTCCCAACGATTTGTACTAATCCTTTTATGAACCTACATCTCATATTCTATCGGGATGCTCCACCTGTGGATTCAAGTTGAGTGTGCCTCTCTCGTTGACGTGGTTGAAGGCCAAATGTTGCTTGCTAATGTGCTTCCAGTTAACTAGTCAGTTATCATTTTGATTTCTAAGTGCAAGGTAGTGTGATGCCATTGCCTTATGTCATATCAAACATATACGTGTCAACCCAACCCTTCTACCTCGTGAGGGTCCTTAGACACAATTGTTCAATTGTTCAAGGTTTCTTTAGTTGGAATAATGTAGAAATTAGTTGTAATAGGTTGTCATTGAAATCGCAAGAAGTCATTGTTGGAATAAGATTCTGAATTGGTTGTAGGGTGTCTTATTTATTATTAGAATCCTAGATCCACAATTCATGGATCTAGAGAATCCTACTATTCGTATAAATATGTAACTTGTATGAAGCAATGATATATAGAAAAATATATTTTATGTTTGTGAAAATGCCTTCATCTCTATTTTGCAATTTCGCCAACTAAGATTCGTTCACTTCTTTTGGTGACCTCTAGTTGTAGATATGGCCATGGGAAGGTGGGCTACAATAGTTGTCCGGTTCATATCCAATCAAGCATGATCATTGGATATGTATGGTTCGAACAAACTCCTTATTGTTATAAATGTGGATTCTCCCATGCCATATTATTTATGAATCAAAGATTCTATGCACATGCCTCCAACATCAATTTTGACTTACGTGGTCATCACCTATCCATCATGCCACTACACGTGTGCCATGTCTTACCATTATTTCCAAGTGTCAGTGTGCCATGGCCCATTTTCCATGTCACTTGGAAACTGATTGTCCACCTATGAGCTATATCATTTCCCCGAGTCAAGGTATTAAGCCTAGAATTGATATGGGATCCAGGGGGGAGTATGATATGGAAGACATGATTGTATTATCTCTCACCTTCTGCCCTCCGCCTAAAAGGGGATGTGATTAATTGAGATGAATTGAAGTGTGTAGGGAGGAAAGTGGGGCATAATATAGAGAAAAGGTAAGGCAATGGGATATATAAGTAATGTGGGGCAGGATCAAAGGAGAAATATAGAATGTGGAATGCATTTTCCCTCCATATAGGGGAAATGTGGAAGGAGGGAATGTATAGTAGGGAAAAAGTATGGGAGTGCAATGCAAATGTAAGGAAATGTGGGGAGATGGAAATGAATATGTGAAAGGATTACGAACTAAGATTTTAGGTAAAAAAGACTTAAACAACTCTGTCAAATAACTCATTAAAATAAATTATGAATCAATACTTTAGGTGAAAAGGGATTAAACTATGAAACTTATCATTCTAGAAGTTTGAGTTTTCAACGACTAACACAAAATACTTAAAATGGCTTAAATTCAACATTTTACAAAAAAATATTTCAAAATACAATATTGTGACAATAATTACAATTGAGACTATATGATTATAAGGTGTCATATGCGAACAGTAATGTCTACCTTAATCTCCTCCCCTTTCATAAAAGTTAAAAAAGTTATCATGACTCATTATAAATATGTGTTTGTTGGCGCAAAATGGAGACCAAGGTTCTCAGGAGTTATCTAACAAAGGGGCCAGTTGTAGTCTAGAGTGCTAGCATATTCAATCCGCATAAGGGGAAGGTCTCACCTGAATCACTATCAAGAATTAATGATGAAAGAGGGATTTTGCAAGATAACAAAACATCCATAATAGTTCATAATATTTACACGTGAACCCCATAAAATACATGTATAACGAAAACAAAAAGTAGACACATGAAAACCATTTTAAATCTTAAATAATCACAATATACACTAGTTGGTCAATACACAAAACATGAGACAACCAAGGGATTTCTTCATTACTTTCAAATCTAGTAGTATGCATTACATTACAATGACCTAACTGTTGGAAGTGGGTAAACAACAAAGTTACCGACTTAACGAGAACTGTGACCTCAAAATGAGAACTATGGCCCAAAAAACCCATATTTTTGCATAAAAACATGAAAATCAAACCCCAAATCAAAACGTGGTGCTAGCGGTAGCACCATTTTTTCAAACGGGGTCAAAATTACAACATTTTTCAAGCATGGCCTTCAAAACTCATACAGTAGCTGAAAAACCTTAAAATTAACACTTTTTTTTTCCAAGAAAAAATTCCTCGAATTTATATATATTATAAATTCATTTACAATGATAGATGTACCGAGCTTGAAGCAATGAACAACACACTAGCTGAGAGGGACCAAATACAATAAAAAAGAAGCCGATTGGTGAAGGAACCATGTCCAGCAAAGCAGAGGAATGGTAGGAAAGTACAACAAAGGAACAAGCTTTCACAAAATTGTCAACATTCAATTGCCATGTGACCGCCGACATCATTCGAAAATACTAATGGAGGAGATGGTGCTCTCTATCCCGTTATCACAATGGTAGACCGAGAGTCTCCCTACCTCTTCATTTAGGGCCCTCTTTGATAGAGCATCCGCCTCCCTATTGTGTAATCTGGAAATGTGTCGGAAGTTGATGTCGGTGAAGTGTTTGGAAAGTTGCAGCGTTTTTTCCTTCTAGCCTTCGATATGGACAGAATGAAGCTTGCATTTTTGGGTTATCCAGTCGATAATGACCCTCAAGTCACCAAGAACTTGAATGTGATTGATAGACCAAAAAGAGGCTAAAGTGAGGGAGGCCCATAATCCCAAGAGTTCAGCTTTTGTATTAGTGCCCACCCCACAGTTTAAAAACCACTTTGTGATCCTCTTCGAATGGTTTTTGAAGATGCCTCCCGCCCCGCAACATAATCCATTGGACATTGCAGCTCCGTCGAAGCAAGCAAGTGTGTAACCTTCAACTAGCTTAAAATCACAAACTTTTTGAGGGAATGGCTTAACCGTAGAAGGTTGCCAATGGAAGGTGGCCAAAATTCTGTGAACAACCGCTGGCAAGGAAGGTGGGCGATCTTCAAAGATCGCTTTGTTTCATTCTGTCCAAATCTTCCAGTAGACATGGACAACCAAACACGGAGGAGCAGATTTTTGAGAGGACCATAATGAAAAACAGTCTGAAAAGGTGGTGCCACTCCAGGAAACTGTAAGGGAAAATAACTTGAGCAATCGTTTCCAAACCTCCTTAGTAAATGTGTAGTGAACCGGGAGGTGGTGTATATCCTAAGATGCTTGGCTGCAGAGAAGACATATACCAGGGCCCTCCCAGCCTCTCCGTCTAAGCACGTCCCAGGAAAGGATTTTCTCTTTTCCCGCAAGCCAGGTGAAAAGCTTGAGTTTGAGGGGGACCGCCCACTTCCAAATCTGTAGGAACCACGAATTGCCCACTTCAAGTCTCAGCTGATGGAGGAGGGCGGCATAGATGTTTTTAACCGAAAAGGAGCCTGTGGCATCCCCACCGGCCCATAGAAGAGAATCTGGATGGTTAGAGAGGGAGATGCCCACACTTTTGAGGGAAGATGTATAATGAATCCATTCAGTGGTAGTCGCACCTTCAAGAAACAGATCTTCGCTGCCCAACCAACTGTCAGGAAGAGGAAGGACACCGGTCAGTTTATTGATCTGAGCAAAAAAAGAGAAATGCATGGACGCGAGCCGCGATCTCAATGGTGGCGAGAGGATCGACAGGTCCCCCAGTCCGAGGATCTTATCTCTGCCTATGAGTATCTCCTTTCCCGAGCTGGGTTTCCACCGTAGCCAGTGGAGAATCACCTGGGAGGACGTGACCATGCCTTTCCAAAATGGAGACGCCCACCTCTGCTGGAGCGATGGCTTTCTGAGCCAGTTGAGGAGCGGCAGGGAGCCCAAATAGTTATCACTGATGATACAGTTCCATATGCTGGTGTGAGTGACATCTCTCCAGAAGGAACTAGCCAGGAGGACCGAGTTGAAAGTGGAGAGATTCTTGAGCCCCCAACCCCCTGCCTTCCGAGGTTTTGATAGGGCTTGCCAACAGCAAAGGTGAAAACGGTGATTGCCTGCTTGGTCATTCCACAGAAAATTAAAAGAGAGCCTTCAAAGAATAATAATAATCCTATTTTGGATCCACTCCAGAGTCATCCAATAGACAGCAAGGCTCTTCAGTACCGATTTTACCAGGATATAGCGGCCACCCAAGGACACCCACTTGTTGCACCAGAAACCAATTCTTCTTTCAAATAAAGCCACTAGCCATCGCCAGTTGCTAGATGAGGAGGCTCCCATTTTCAGCTGGAATCCAAGATAAGTGAAGCCTTCGCTCAAATTTATAAAGGTGAGGGGGATGGAGTCTTTGAGGAGGAGGAGTTCTGCATTAGTTAGGCCCCAGTAGTGGACGGAGGATTTGGAGTAATTGATGGATAACCCCGAAATAGAGCAGAAGAGTTGGAGCACTTCTTGTATGACTAACCATTCCGATAGGTCAGCTTTTGATAGGAGAAGAACATCGTCCACAAACATAAGATGGACGATCTTAATGCAATTTGAGACCTTTATGCCAGAAATGTGGTGATTGGTGAAGATTATGGTAAGGAGAAGGCTAAGACCTTCCATGATCAAGATAAAGAGATAAGGGGAGAGAGGGCATCCCTGATGGAGCCCCCTTTCACTCTTGAAGAAGCTAGAAGGCTCTCCATTGATCATTATCGTGAAATTAGCACTGGTAACATAGGAAAGAATCCAATGAATGAACTTGTTACCAAATCCCACTGAGTGTAAAATTAATCTTAATGATCAGGGGATCAAATTTTTCTCAATTTTCAAAGTGCTCGGAATGCGACGAAAATAGTGCCATTGCGTCTGTCTCGTCTTCTTGATTCCGGCGGTATATTTACTTTCTCAAATGGAGTCCGTATGAAGGAGATATCACGATCTGTCCGCCAAGCCAAACAGGCAAAATTTTTGGATGCTGATTGTACCTGTCCGTACAGTCCGTACGGTGACGTGGCAGGACCGTACAGGTCATACGATGATGACATGGCAGTTGTTTATTGGTTGGTTGTTGGTGTATTGGATGGTGACACGTGTCCGGTTGGTGGAAAGTAATATGAGGACACGTGGCCCAATCCATGGGCGCCACGTGTCCCCCTCATTATTGGTTATTTGGTTATATAAAATTGTATTGGAAGTCCGCGGGGTTCGACCCCCGGACCTCCCCCCACACTAACGACTTCATAACTCTCCGCTAACCAAAGTACTGCCATTTGTTCCTTGATTACTATGTCATAAAACATATATTTAAGGTTGATTAATGTATGGAAGGAAAGGGGGGTCGAACTGGGGCTTAGCCCCGACCCGTGGACACGTTGTATTACATATGACCCAACATATATGTATTGGCCCGACCGTTTGGCGCGCGCATTGCATTGCATTGTATTGCAATGTATTGCAATATATTGCATTGTATATTTATATAATCGTGTGTTAAATGATTGCCGCGGGGTTTCAAACCAAGACCCATGTGTTAAATGTTGGCGCAGGACCCCAAACCGAAAGTTGCACGGTTATGACGGGTATAACCACCATTTTCCAACGCGTGAGGTCACATGGCCATATGCCCAAGTGCCGAGGCGGTTAGGGACTGGAGGCGCCTTAACCGTCCTACGGTTTGCACCGTTGGCGCGGTTGCGCCCGGTGCTGGGTTTTTACGCTTAAAAGAGTGTGTGAGCCAGGTTCGTTCAAGGGGGTGCGAATTGTAGAACCAGAGACAGCAAGCTTGGAGAAGGAGACTTCCAGGAGGCCTATCTTTCTCATTTTTCGACCGATTGAGGTGCCGAAAGACCCCAGACAGGGGTTTTGGGACGCTGGGAAGCCATTGGAGTAGTCGGTTTGTCAGTTTGAGCATTGTAAGACATGTTTTTGAGCACTTTTTGAGCAATTAATAATAATGATCCATTGGAAGCTAGACCAGGAGATGTAGCCCAT
>ML803392.1:202410-256623 GCA_009831015.1 Picea engelmannii
ATCAGTCCCCAAAATCTCTCAACAGAAGTTTCCCTTTCCTCCTAAAATTAATTAAGTTTCTCGGCCGGTCAAGTGTCCCTAAATTTCTGCTTTCACATTAACAAAGACAAAGTCATAAAATTTATTCGATTTCTTCCAAACATCTCTGTTTAATACTTAGGTTTTCCCTTCCAGATTTCAATGCATGGGGCAATTGGAAATGCTGGTAGTATTTTTATTTCCCTGAAATTCATATGAGGGCTCGGATTTCCTTCAATTTGGTCTTGTGCAAGTTTAGAGTGTATAGGAGTGCACCTTGCTTTTAAGAGTTTAGGCTTATGGCTGATGCCAATAGGCTTCTGGTTTCTGTAAACCAGTGCATGCCGAAGGGTCAGGCTGGCGCACAGTCCCAGTGCATGACCCTGTCGTTCAAGAAGCAGCCCAACATGCTGTGAAGAACATACAGCAACAGTCCAACTCTTTGGCAGCTTATGAACTGCAGGAGGTCCTTTCAGCAAAGGCTGAGGTTGGTCCCCTGCCCTACTGTTTATGCTTTCTACGGGGTTTACACAGCTTTCTCCCTTATTGTGGGTAACAGCCGGTTCTGCTATTGTTGTCTTTCAGGTAGTTGATGCCTCTTCCAAGGTGGATTTACATTTGAAGACTAAGAGGGGAAGTAAGGTTGAAGAGCACAAGGTTGAAATGCATTGCAATCCTGATGGCAAGTGGATATTAAGATCACTTTTAACATGATGCAGGGTAGTGATTCTATAGTTTATAAAGTTTATATTATGTATATTTATGGTTGTTAAGCAATATTTGTATTTATGAAATAATGCTCGCTGGTGTTAGCTAGCATCACTTTGGCTTCCTACCATAGTCTTCAAGATCTTTTCACTGGTTAACTGACTTGACCTCTTAATACTTGCTTATAAGTTGTGAATTTGGGCTATATGATCTACTTCAAAGCTGTCTTGCTGTCAATAATATGTAATGTTCACAATGTCTTTTTATTGTGTAATCATAAGATATGTGCATCTGATTGTTACTCGAGCTTGAAAATATATATTTTATAGTATATTTATAAAATCTGAGCAAATAACAGTGCAAAATGCAAAATTTGTGGTCTCTTTCAACCGTGCTAATGGAAAAAGCCATGCATCCATGATTGGGATAAGGGAGTAAAACACATGACAATACTTATATGAATCTTTGATTTGTCTAGTAAGCACTTGCAAATATGCATCATTTTCCATTCATAGGTAATGCCGATTTGAGTCTTTGCTTTCTGTAGTACACTTACAAATTTGTGTCTTTTTGATTCATTTTCCATTCATAGATATGCCAATGAATCCATGAACAGACATTACTGTTCTTCTGAATCTCTTCAAAAGAAATGCATAGAACTAATAATTTCTACCGAAGATCAACACAAGTTTAAAAAATATTTGTTTTCATACGTCTTTACCCAATGATCATATGTAAACGCTTTAATTTCTGTTTGGAAGAGTATTTTTCGAGTTCATGTGAAAACAATAATTATCTCTATTCCATACTGAAACTTCTGGTTTGAAAAGCATCCATATATTCCATACTAAAACTTCTGGTTTGGAAAGCATCCATGTGTGGCATATCTGATGGTTTGGGATTTTGTACTTCTCCCTCGGAAGTATTTGTTTTGAAATGATGTTTATTCTGTTGGGATGCATGAAGGGATTTTTTAGAAGTTCTTATATGATAACATATTGTTACACATATTTTTAGAAGTTTTTAGAAGGTAGCAGTCACAATCATCATTGTGAATTCAACTTTTGCAATTCTCTCATATCTATGCCTATTGCTTTGGTTGGCTTTGATTGTTTAATGTCACTCTTTTTTTCTGTTTTCTTTTCGTCGTCTATGTTTCGTCTCCATTTGAGATCAACAAAGGATTGCATTAATTTTCCTTCAATCAAATTATGTTTCAATTAAAATCTCTTTTATGGTGTAAAAATGTGCTTAACGTTAAAATTTGTTTTGCCATATGTTGTTATCTTTCTTTGCGGGAGCATGGTGTAACTTCTTTGAAGTTAATGTTACAAATTCATGCTCCATTGTGTTACAAACCCATTGAATAATAGGTTGTATTTTTAGGACAACTTGCAACTTCCATTGAGTTGGACGTTTTGCATCCTAATCTTTCTATTTTACATATAAACGGATGGTTTGTATGGATTTGAAAAGGTTGTCATTACCCATGTCAGACGAGATCTCTAATATTTTCAACAGAAGTGGAAGGAACATCAAACAAAAGGAATATACTACTTTCAACAAAACATCAAACAAAAGGAACATGATACTTTCAACTGAAGTGGAGCGTACAACAAACAAACATACATGAGCAAATATTTTATTTTGTATTTTCTTCTAAACCAACGACAGGACTACTGTGGGAGAAGTTTGCCCTTTAAAAAGCTTGAAAGCGCATACATATATAGATCATTGGGAAGGAGGAAGTTCTCCTTCATCTCCCTCCATTAAAATGATCAATCTTATTGAGACATTTTCCTAACTCTCTCCGAACAAAATTGACATATCCCACAGTGGGAAGTATTTTGTTAGTGAGGGTCTTTCGTCATTATCTAAAGTTGTAGGAGTAATCTGTTCAGCTAAGGTCTTTTCGATGCGCTTTAGGTCCCTTAAGAGTAGTCCTGGGTTTGCTAGGATCGTATTGTCCAAGACAATTATTGTTTCAACGATTTTTCTTGAGTTTCTTTAGAATGTGAGCCAAACTTGATGGGAGAGATACCTTCGTAGAGCCCACTTCTTTGTTAAAAGAGTTTTTTTTTTTTATTATTTTCTTTAAATTTTGAGAGTGAATGGGCATTTCAACATTGTGTTAAATGCCATGACGAATATTGCTTTTATTAGCATTTTGGGAGTGATTGTTTTAAAGAAAAATATCGTATTGTTTTCAGTATCACGTTTTCATGTAAGCATGTTAATAAAAGCAATGTGAATTTTTTTCTTTACATGCAACTGCTTTCAAAATGCATCAAACTATACTGAAATTCACTATTTTCAATCTACTTTTCAAAATACATCAAACTACTTTACTGAAATTCACTATTTTACTGAAATTTTTAAATGAACTTATTTTCAAATTTCACTATTTTATTGAAATTTTTAAATGATTTTTTTTTCAAATTTGAAATTGTAACCATACAAAACAATTACAAACATTTAACTATTTTTATTGAACTTCTCAACGTAGAGAACAAGATGCTCAATTTTGAGAAAAATTGAAATTGAAATTTTTAAATGAATTTTTTTTCAAATTTGAAATTGTAACCGTACAAAACAATTACAAACACTTAACTGTTTTATTGAACTTCTCAAATGCAGAGAACAAGATGCTCAATTCTAAGAAAATTTGAAATTGAAATTTTTAAATGATTTTTTTTTCAAATTTGAAATTGTAACCATACAAAACAATTACAAACACTTAACTATTTTTATTGAACTTCTTAATGTAGAGAACAAGATGCTCAATTCTAAGAAAATTTGAAATTGAAACAAGAGCTAAGAAAATTTGAAATTGAAACAAGAGCTAAGAAAATTTGAAATTGAAACAACAGTTAACAAGGTTGCATAATTTTTTGGCAAGTTATAGGCTTGTGCATGTTCTTCACACTTGGAACCTAAGCACCAAGCATGGGCTAAGTTATAGGCTTGTGCATGTTCTTCACACTTGGAACCTAAGCACCAAGCATGGGCTGCAGAAAAGCAACCTGTGCACACAACTTGGCGCATGTAAGCAAGCTATAGGCTTGTGCATGGACTTTATACTAAGAACCTAAGCACCACGCATGGGATTTACACTTAGAACCTAAGCACCAAGCACCACGCATGGGATGTAGATAAGCAACCTGTGCACACAACTGGGCGCACGTAAGCAGTAGAAGTGCAAAATGTTTTGAAATTGAAACAAGAGCTAACAAGCTTGCAGAAAATTTTGGCAAGCTATAGGCTTGTGCATGTTCTTCACACTTAGAACCTAAGCACCACGCATGGGCTGTAGAAAAGTAACCTGTGCACACAACTTGGTGCATGTAAGCAAGCTATAGGCTTGTGCATGGGCTTCAAACTTAGAAACCTAAGCACCAAGCACCACACATGGGTTGTATATAACTTGTGCACACAACTTGGCGCACGTAAGTAGTAGAAGTGCAAAATGCACATTATGTGCCACTGGTGTCAAAGAAAGATGCACACACTAAATTGAGCAAGCCATAAATATACGACAAACTCAAACTCATAAATATAGTCCTTTGTTCCCAATATTAACATAGGTAGGAAAGATAACAAGAATATGAAATTAAGAATTAGCAAACTCAAACTCAAGATTATAGTCATTTGTTCCCAATATTAGCATAGGCTAGGACACCCTCGAATGGGGTGTTAGTGCGGGCCACATGGCGAGAGGAGGAGGAAAGGTAAGGCCAGCGAGGCAAGGAGCCATGTGCTGGGCTCGTGCCAAATCCCGTCGCCTAAACCATGCATTTATTTGATATTACGTCGCCCGTTGCACCATTAACGCTGGTGCGCTCGACTCCCATTACTGACTATACCATGGCTTCTCTCTCTGCAGGGGACTTCAATCCCCGCTTGCGACCCGACCCTCTCATCCCTCAATTGCCCAGGCCTAGCTCACTCTGGTTTTTTATGGTGCTCGCAGCCTTCGGCCCTCTCCAAGCTCTCCATGTCCATCCGGGGCATTCAATTCAGTTTTGCCTTCCCTCTGAGCTCAGAATGCCGCGCCAAAGAGGAAGGCCAAGGAGAGGATCTCCATGGCATCCTCCTCGGCCCCGTGTTTCTATTTCTCCCCCTGGTTCTCCCTCCACGCACTCCTCGCAGCCTTTGCAGCCTGAGCTGGAACCTCTCGCTGCCTCCACCCCGCCTGCCTCTCGGTTCGAATGTCTGGTCATCACTGATAGCTCGTTGGGATCTCTTTCACGATTTCCCGCAGTTCAATCGAATTCCCTAGCCAGCGGGCCTTCTTTTGCACCGACAACTTGCTCCTCCTGCCCACCCTTGGGGGTGTCACCCTTTCTTCGAAATACCCGACACAGTACGTACTCGTCTATCGACTTCATCCCTGACTTGCAACTGAAATATAGTCTAGCCATCCTCTATAGGCTAGTCTTTGAGCTCCGACAGGGATTGGAGGACCTCCAATTCCGACTGCAACTTCTGGATGGGAAGACTTCGATCCTCCTTCAGATCCTTTCCACCTTCTAGGAAGCTTTCCACTCCACTCTAGAAGCTGCGGTATCAACAGAGGTGCCCCATGCAGAGGCCGTCGACAGGATTGAACATGTGCAACAACCAGAAGGGGACTTCGTGGTGAAGGTCACGCACGGGGACACGAAGGCTGCGACAACTACGGGCATCCATGCGCACAGTCCACCTGGAGACACCCTGCCAGCTGCCAACTTGGAAGGGGGCAACTTGGACGCTGATATGCAACTGGAAGGTAAAGGGACGCCCATCGAAGATGAACCTTGGGACGCGACCTACCAAGCCACCTGGTCAGGTTATTTGCCAAGTCTCTGACCCCACTGGGGATTTGATCTTTTTACTAGTGTATTTTCATAGCTGTAGCCTATTCAGATTAGTTTCGTTTATCTAAGACTGTCAGACTGTAATTTGCTAGACTTACCCAGCTGGCTGGAGTGACTTCCCCTCTCTTGGGGCAGTTCGGTAACTACAACATGGTTGTTTTCAAGTTTCTGTAACTCTGGATTGGTTTTTTGAAGGCCCTTTTTATATAAATTCTCTTATTTACAAAAAAAAAACATAGGGTAGGAAAGATAACAAGAACATGAAATTAAGAATTAGCAAAAACTAGCCAACCAACTCAAAAGAGGGAGAATTGTAAAAACTAGCCGACCAACCCAAAAGAGGGAGAATTCAAGATTTCAATTTCTTCTTTGGTGAAGTTGCTCAATTCTATTAGAGGTAAATTAACTACAATGTATACAAACCTGCATAGAGTGTGTTAAAAATATCTTTCTTTTAATTGGGTTTATTATTATAATTTGAAATGCAAACAGGAGGAAAATAATTACCTTTTAACCATCATTTGTCTTTGGTCTCATGTGCAACTTGGTTGGTTCTAATTCCAACATTGGAATTGCTCACCGTCCTACACACAATCAAACAATTAGAACTTTTTTCATTTCCAACTTGGTAGTTTGTCTGCAGGCAGGGGGTGAAGAAATAATTGGGTTCACTGATGCTTAGTGGTCCCTGGTGGTGAAGAAATAATTGGGTTCGTTGATGCTGACTGGTGCCTGGTGGTGTATGCGACTCTTTGTCCTACACACAATCAAACAATTAGAACCTTTTTCATTTCCAACTTGGTAGTCTGTCTGTAGGTAGGCAGTGAAGAAATAATTGGGTTCACTGATGCTTAGTGGTGCCTGGTGGTGATGAAATAATTGGGTTTGCTGATGCTTACTGGTGCTTAGTGGTGCTTGGTGGTGAAGAAATAATTTGGTTTGTTGATGCTTACTGGTGCCTGGTGGTGAAGAAATAATTTGGTTTGTTGATGCTTACTGTTGCCTCATGGTGTATGAGACTCTTTGTCCTACACACAATCAAACAATTAGAACATTTTTCATTTCCAACTTGGTAGTTGTTTGTAGGCAGGCGGTGAAGAAATAATTGGGTTCATTGATGCTTAGTGGTGCCTGGTGGTGAATAAATAATTGGGTTTGCTAATGCTTACTGGTGCCTGGTGGTGTATGAGACTCTTTGTCCTACACACAATCAAACAATTAGAACCTTTTTCATTTCCAACTTGGTAGTTTGTTTGTAGGCAGGCGATGAAGAAATAATTGGGTTCACTGATGCTTAGTGGTGCCTGGTGGTAAAGAAATAATTGGGTTTGTTGATGCTTACAGGGGCCTAGTGGTATATGAGACTATTTGTCCTACACATAATCAAACAATTAGAACCTTTTTCATTTCCAACTTGGTATTTTCTCTGTAGGCAGGCGGTGAAGAAATAATTGGGTTCACTGATGCTTAGTGGTGCATGGTGGTGAAGAAATAATTGGGTTTGCTGATGCTTACTGGTGCCTGGTGGTGTGTGAGACTCTTTGTCCTACACACAATCAAACAATTATAACCTTTTTCATTTCCAATTTGGTAGTTTGTCTATAGGCAGGCAGTGAAGAAATAATTGGGTTCACTGATGCTTAGTGGTGCATGGTGGTGAAGAAATAATTGGGTTTGCTGATGCTTACTGGTGCCTGGTGGTGTATGAGACTCTTTGTTCTACACACAATCAAACAATTAGAACCTTTTTCATTTCCAACTTGGTAGTCTGTCTGTAGGCAGGCGGTGAAGAAATAATTGGGTTCACTGATGCTTAGTGGTGCCTGGTGGTGAAGAAATAATTGGGTTTGCTGATGCTTACTGGTGCCTGGTGGTGTACGAGACTCTTTCTGAAAGGGGAAAAGGCTTCCTATGGCAGTGTTCCATTGGATGAAAAGTTTTCTTCATAAGCCTAGATAACGATTACACATATGTTAATTCACTCGCTATGATCAAAGAGCCATATGTGGAGAGGATAACAACCAAACTGATAGTCCTATAGTGAGATCAATCAAATTTGAGGAGTAGTTGAAAGCGACAACATTCACTTCAATTCGTTGGGTGGGGTGTACGTCGTAGCATTTTGGTTGGTCCCTGCCCATTCCCCAAACAAAGAATGTTCCAAGCGGGACCCAATGAATTAATTCCTTGCAAACCATAATTAATTCAAAATAAAAAGAGGTGGAATGGAGCCCACATTGGTAATTGAAATAAATAATGTAAATTTCATAAACACGAGACCCTAACTACATTTAGGTTTAAATAGTCACATTGCAGTTCTATGATTATAGTAAAAGAAATATAATCATTAAAAACACATATTAGGTTAAATAGTCACATTGCAGTTCTATATTATAATATAAGAAACATAATTTCAGTTCTATATTATAGTATAAGAAACATAAGCATTACAAACACATAATTGGGGCTATATTATAATATAAGAAACATAAGCAGAATTGGGGGAGAGGGGAAAGAAGAGAGATTTATATTATTTGTTCTAACAACAATAAACAAAATATGATACATTATCAACCTCATAACAACAATAAACAAAATATGATACATCATCAACCTCTTAGACAAAACTTAGTATAAGAAACATAATCATTAAAAACATAGAATTGGGGGAGAGGGGAAAGAAGAGAGATTTATATTATTTGTTCTAACAACAATAAACAGAGTATGATACATCATCAACCTCTTAGACAAAACGAATATGATACATCATCAACCTCTTAGACAAAACGTCCTATTGCAACAAAGATCAAGACTTTATTTCGATAAAAAAACCAAGCACTATTCAAGAGAACTACATAATATCTCATTAAACTTGGAGAAACAGGGAATTCTCCCAGGAGGGAACTAGGCCAAGAAACTCAATCAAAAATCTAAGAGCATTCATTCATTAAACTTGGAGAAACATGGGAATTCTCTCAAGGAGGGAACTAGGCCAAGAAACTCAATCATAAATCTAAGCGCATTGGAGAAACAAACTCAATCATAAATCTAAGAGCATTCTTTCAACATAAGGATGTTTCATTGTTCCTTATCTTGAACCTCTTATTTATATGGAGAAATGTTGGTTCAAGTAGTTAGGAGTTGGGATCAAGATTGGAGAAACAGACTCAATCAGAAATCTAAGAGCATTTTTTCAACATAGGGATGTTTCATTGTTCCTTATCTTTAACCTCTTATTTATATGGAGAAAAGTTGGTTCAAGTAGTTAGGAGTTGGGATCAAGGTTGTACATGTGTATGACAAACACTTTCTACGTTCAAAACCTATATTTTTCAATTATTTTTTAAAAAGCCATTTTGCATGCATGAGTGGGCAGCTAACTAGCAACTTGTGTGCACAAAAAAACACACATGGGTTGCACCACTACAGGCTGAGGACATGATAAAATTGCTTGAAATGACCCAAAAGCACTAAATCAAGTTATCAATGTGGCTTAGCTCTAATCAATGGTTAACAATGAACAAATATAGTTATAACCATTGTACCAATTCAAGGTATCATTACAACTACATATAACCATAACCATAACCATAACCATAACCAATCATGTTGCAACCACATCATCATCAATGACATATAACCATGGCAACCATAAATAGATTGAAGTAATCAAGACCAAACCATAATGATAACTAGGACTACCATATCGAATACATCCCTATATTTTCGTTGCACATTGGTTGGTGGCCCTATTAGTAGCCTATTTGTAAAATATTCGCCAAAATAATTGTACCAATGGTGGTTCAAGTAGTTTTGGTGATTATGCCTAAAGATTGAAATTGGGCTTAGGGAGATTACAACATTTCTTGATCAAGTAAGTTGACTAGAAAATGGGTCAGCAAAATCCACGTGGAGAATTAAAAGAGATAAGGGCTAAAGTAGTTGGATATGCTATAACAAAAGCACAAACTGTTTCAAGGATTTTCGCTAGGCTAGGTCTATGATCCTTGGTGAGAGGTTGGATTCTCAGTGACATGGTAGACAATGTATATGTAGTCTATCTTTACCCAGAGGTAATTTTTATATGGATAGAAAGTAGTTCCATTAGTTGGGGCTAGAAATTTGGATTGCACAAGTGTACAACCTCTATGATCTTTGCTCAAGGCCCATGCATTTTCTATTGTATTTATTTTTGGGGACATTTTGAAGGTCAATTGAGTTTAAGCTTGGATGGTTGTGAGGAATGATTGTTATCCTCCCCACCCAGGTCCATTTCCCATAAATTACAGGTTAAGCTCCTAATGAGTATATTGTTGTAATAGATTAGAGCCTTGTTTCACTATGTATTGGAAAGTTGCCTTTGATTCAATTGATGATCAAAATCTGGACCAGGGGTCAAATTTTAGCTCAAAAATCAACGTTCTCGGAATTGCCTCAAATCGGACGTGAGCGTATCCCTCGTCGTCACGAACCCAACGCAATTCGTTTCGTCTCAAACGGACATCGGGAGAAAAAGATATAACAATTTGTTCGGAAAGTCAAACAGGGAAAAAAAAATGCTGACTGTATCTGTCCGTACAGTCCGTACGACCACGTGGCAGTGCCGTACCATCATGATGATGTGGCAGTTTGATGACATGGCGTATTTTTATTGGTTGGTGGTTGTCCAATCAGGTGATGGCACGTGTCATTTATAGCCAATAAAGTGTGGACACGTGGCCCAATTCATGGGCGCCACATGTCCCTATATGGTTGGTCATTATTTTCATGTGTAAAAGTTTATGGGGAGTCTGTGGGGTTCGACCCCTGGACCTCCACCAACTATAGCGGCTTCATAACCCTCCGCTAGCCAAAGTTCCGCCAACTATTCCTTGTTAACTATGTTGTAAAACATTTATTTAAAGTTGACTTTTGTTTGAAAAGGAAAGGGGGGTCGGGCCGGGGCTAAGCCCCGACCCGTGGACACATTGCAACGCATATGACCCAAACATATGTATCGTTCCGATCGTTTGGCGCGGATATATATGACACAGTTTTATATATATATGTAACCCAAAGTTTACAACCATGCAGATATATATATATATATGGCGTGGATTTGTTTTAAAACCAAAGGTTTGGGTGTTAAACATTTATGAATTATGGCACACGGTTATAATACATTGCGCGGGAATTATGTTATGGTTTGACCACCGGTTAATGTATATAGCACGCGGGTATTGTTTAACATATTGTTGTAACCGTTGGGCGCGGTTATGTGGTTGCGCCCGTTACAACGGTGTTAGCACCTTTTGCTTTTAGCCTGAGGTCTTATGGACCATATGCCCGAGAGCTAGGCGGTTGGGGGCTGGAGGTGCCCTAACCGTTCTACAGTTTGGACCGTTTTCGGAACCGCTCGGTGCTGGGTTTATACGTGCGTTTTGGAGCGTGTTCCAGGTACATGCACATAGAGGTGCGTTTTGTAGAGCCAGTTCCAGCAAAGCTTGAAGGAGAAAAATGGAGGAGGCCTAACTTCTTCACGGTTTGGCCGTTTGAGGTGTCGTAAAAGCCCAGCCAGGGGTTTTTGGACGTGCTGGATCCATTGGTGCTGTTTTCATAGCCATTTTGAGACTCTTCATGCGAGTTTTTCACCATTGAAGTTTCAGGAAGCTCAAGGGAACTTCAAGCCCTCTTTGATGGAGGACATGGTTTGGTGAGCCTATATTTGTTTTCTGTGATTGAATAATCATTTTTGGCTAATCGATATGCTCTGAACACATTGGCATAGGTTTTAGAGGCTTTTGAGGACTTTTACAGGTGTTTTTGTCAAAGAGAAGCTCAGAGAAGCTTATGGCCACATGTAGAGGAGGTCATGCCCGGATGAGCCATGATCCGTTTTCAGAGTTGTATTAGTCATTTTTGGGGTTTTTATGTGTTCTGATCTCAATGGTGCAGTCTGTTTTTCCATTTGAGTTGAGCAGCAGCTTGTAAAAGAACTTTTGACTAATTAATCCCAGAGAGCCAAGTCCATTATGGAGGCTCAAGGAGATGTAGCCAGTAGGGGGGTGAACTCCTTTATCATGTTGTGATTGTTCTGAGTTTGATGGTTTATTTGCTGCAAGTTGTGTTGTTGTGTTTTATTCTAAAGCACTTATTTTAACCATCTAAAAGAACATTTGCTCACACATAAGCATTTACAAGAAGAAGCATGAACTTAACACATAAGTTTATTTTGCATATTTATACACATGAAGCAAGGTCCTGTAAAGTTTATTTTAATGAAGTAGGGGTGCTTTCATAGCATAACAAGTCAGCCTTCTATTTTCAGATCAATTGAATAGCATGGAAACTGCTTTTCTAGGGGAAACACAAATTCAAGGTGCTAACTAGCAACTTGTGGAACATGTGGGTTTCACTTCTACAAGGTGTGCATAAGTTAAGATGAAACCCACATGTGGGTTTCCAGCTACAAAACTAGGGGTTTCATCTTAACCTCTGAGGGTTTCATCTTAGCGTCGACATGTGGGTCTCAAAGCTTGACAACTTACTGATTTGATAGACGACAAAGACATAGCTCAACTCTATCGTTTAGGAGGATCAAAATGGCTATAACAGAGGTCCCCTAATGTGTGCAACTAGAATAGATGTCGATGGTCAACATACATTATAAATTCAAGAGTTTGTGAGAACCCACATAGGAGTTCTATGTACCAAGGATCAAGAAGGCATTAGGAGAATTTTGAGGTAAAAAATGGGCCTCAAATATAAAATGTACTTTCAAAATCCACGTTATAAGAGCCAATCACATTTTAAAGGATGACATCGTCATTTGTGCTTAAATTGACATTGTTTGAGTTAAAAACATTTATTTGTCACATTCTAAATAAGGGATAAAAATCCATAATTAACAATTAACCATTGTAATGTTATATGTATTATGTTAATTTATTTTTTCTACTATATCACACTTCAAAAATATATTTGAAATAATATTTCCATTTCTTTTATTTAATATCACAATCTCAAATGAATTATAAATAATATTATATATGTTCGATAACACAGGGATTCCAACAGAGGACGAACACCTTCAGTAACCACTCACATAACCAGATTAAAGATCAACAGACCGATGTTTTCACGTGGTAAAACCCCTACGGGGAAACATCCACGGCCCCAACCAATGTGACCACTTGGAGCAGTTTATTAATGCAAAAGTAAAAGATTACAGTGAGATTTTACAAGAGAGTTTCTCACAATCGATCATCGACAAATGACCCTCCATGCTCTTTAAATAGAGATCATGGACCAATCGGGTGTTAAGCCACAGATCAATGGTCATTAAGATTGAGGAGAATATGAACTGTCGGATCACTCTATGTCGGGAACATATCATGATCGTCAGATTTCCTAACTACAAATGCATACTAATGCATACTAAAGAAACACACTAAGAAACACACTTTTTTCCTAACAACACATTAGACCAAGTAGATCTTAACTAACTCCTAAGTGTCTAAATATCCTAACATCCCCTCTTAAGAACAACTTGGGATATGATTGAAGGATTTACAATAGTGACACAATAGAAGAAGGAAGGAGACATTAGAGCCTATCTCCCCTTAATGATAACTTCCTGAACTCCTAACATAGATCGAAGTTTGGAAAACTTCGCTTCTGTAAGAGACTTTGTGAAAATGTCTGCAACTTGATCTTCTATAGGGAAAAAGAACACTTTAATAAATTGATCATGAATGAGCTTTCTGATGAAGTGCATGTGTAGCTCTATGTGCTTGTTGCGTTGATGTTGAACTGGGTCTTTGGCGAGCTTGATGACACTCTGATTGTCGCACCAAATTTTGGTCAGATGATGCTGCTAGAATCCAAACTCCGAAAGGATCTGTCGAAGCCACAAGGCTTCCTGACTTGCATTTACCGTTTCTCAATACTATGCTTTTGCCGAAGAAAGTGAAATAGTCTGTTGTTTCTTACAGGCCCAAGTGATAGGTCCTGAACCAAGGCTGAAAACATAACCTGCAGTAGACTTCTAATCATTAGGGTCGTCGACCCAATTTGAATCAGTGAAACCAACCAATAAAGGAGTCCCCCCTGAATTGTAATGTATCCCGAACTGAACTGTACCACTGACATAACAAAGTATCATTTTAGCTGCTTTCCAATGGCTTTCATGGGGTGTTTGCATATACTGGGCAACAAGACCAACATCAAAGGAAATATCAGGACGAGTATGAGTCAAGTATAAGAGGCTACCAACTAACTGGCGGTACAGGGTGGCATCAACTTCATGAGAAGTATAGGTGGCAGTAAGCTTGAATCCAGACTGGAAGGGAGAAGGGGCTGGTTTACAATCATCCATGTGAAAGTGACGAAGAAGGTCACAATCATACTTAGACTGGGAAAGAAAAATTCCTTCATTGGTTTGCAAAACTTGGAGGCCAAGGAAATAGTGCAAAAAGCCCAAGTCTGTCATTTCAAATTCTTCTTAAGGTTGGTTTTCACATGGTTTAAGAGTTTTGAGTCACTACCAGTAAGGATAAGGTCATCAACATAAAGGAAAATGATTATGAGATGACTTCCTACTTTCTTGGTATAGACATTAGGATCAGAATGACATCTAGAGAATTCAGTGTCAATAAGAAAACTGTCCATTTTGGCATACCAAGCTCGGGGAGCTTGCTTAAGGCGACAAACAAGGCTAGAGTCATTTTGGACATAGCTAGGAGGTTGTTCCATGTAGATTTCTTCTTGCAAATCTCCATGCAAGAAGGCCGATTTAAAATTCATCTGATGGACCTCCCATTTATGTGAGGCCACAAGGGCAAGAATAAGGCAGATGGAATTCATTTTGGCTACAGGGGCAAAGGTTTCAATATTATCAATTCCTTCAACTTGGGAAAATCCTTTGGCAACTAATCGAGCCTTGTGTCTTTTAACAATTCCATTTGATGCATACTTAGTTCTGTAGACTCATTTACATATAACAAGTTTTCTTCCTTTTGGAAGAGGTACATGATCCCAAGTATCATTTGCCATTAAAGAACAATACTCGTCATTCATTGTTGTATCCCAATCTGGATGACATGAAGCTCTTGCAAATGTCTATGGATCATGAATCTCTGAAACTTGAGCCAAAAGAGAAGAGGCTCGCTCGAACTGTGAACATATTCGATGCTGATCTGAAGGATCACTGACAAGACCACCAACTGCTTCTTGTGTTGAACAAACCCATTTATGAAGCAGTGGAACTTATGCTAGTTCAAGGTCAAAGGACTCATTTGGAGGAAGGTGAACAGCTGGAGGTGGATTTTCATCCTCACTGTTATCATCTAAAGAAGAAACCAAAATAGGAATATAAGAAGACACAAACCCCGAAGATGGCTCGCAAGCTGAAGAAGGCACAATCGCTGAATTAGGCTCGCAGGCCAAGAGATTTTCATCAAATTTAACATCTCTTATAATAATAATTTCATTACAATGTGGTTGAAGAAGTCTATAACCTTTGACATCTTTAGAATAACCAACAAATATACACTTCTCACTTTTAGGCTGCAATGTTTTCCTTTTCTCATCATGAATGTGAGCCCATGCTATACTGCCAAATACACAAAAGTGATTTACATCTGGTTTAATTTTAGTCCAATATTCTTTTGGTGTTATATTTTTAAGAGCCTTTGTGGGAGTGTGATTGACTATGTAATTTGCACAGTTGATTGCTTCCGCCCAATACTTTAGACTTAATCGCTTAGATAGGATCATACAATTAGCCATTTCTTTTAATGTGCGGTTCTTTCTCTCAACAACACCATTTTGTTGTGGTGTATATGGAACAATGTGTTGCATTTGGATGCCCTGTGTAGTGCAATACCTTGTAAAATTATTGTTTACATATTCGCCTCCATTATTTTTTCTTAAATTTTGAATTTGATGTCCAGGTTGCATTTCTACAAGGGTCTTGTAGGCCAAAAACTTGTCAAAAACTTCGCTCTTAAGTTTTAAGAAGTAAATCCAAGTACATATAGAAAAATTATCAATGAAAGTTAAGAAATACTTGCACACAGAAAAATAAGGAGAAGAAAGTGGACCACACAAATCACTATGAACAAGATGCAAAGGGCCCGAGGCGTGCCAAGAGGCACGTTTGTCAAAACTGTCCTGATGATGTTTGCCAAGAACACAACTAGCACAAACACCATCTCTGCATGAAACATGAGGAAGACCAATCACCATCTGTTGATTACATAGTTGTTGCAATGAGCGATAGTTTAGATGACCAAAACACTCATGCCAAAGTTTGCTCAAGTCATCGCTATGAGCAACAAAAAATCGATGAAAAAGATGATGACCCAAAATTGTCAAACTTGTACATCCCGGTAATATCATCATCAATTCCAGTTACAAGAACATGCTTAGGATCTTTTAGATCCTTGATTACAAATTGGTGAGGTGAAAACTCTACGGTTTTACCTTCACCTGAATGAGTGATTTGATATACTGATAGAAGGTTACAAGAAAGACTTGGAACACATAATACATCATTGAAATGACCATTATCTACTTGAACTATTCCAGATCCTACAACACTAAGATATCTATCATCACCAACAAATATTTTCTTAGTGTTACATCAATTTAGAGCAAAAAATATGTCTTTATCCTTAGCCATATGATAAGATGCTCCAGAATCAACAAGGCACTCATCAGAAGAAGAAGTAAAAGTTGTATTGAAGGAGAAACCAGAAGCGGAAAGTGCATGTCCATAAGAAGAAGAAGAAGAAGTAGAATCAATATTGATGTTGTGATTCTTCATCGTTGCTTCTAAAGCTACCATCTTCTTGAAACATTTGGACTCATCATGACCATCTTTATCACAAAAGTTTCAATGTTTGTCAGTCTTCTTATTTTTATATTTTTCTCCTTTGTCACCATCAGGAGCTGAAGCTGTCTGAACAGGTTTGGGACCCTTATGTTGGTTGTTGTTGTAGCAAGGATGTTGCTTCTTGGGATACTTGGGTTTATCTTTCTGCTGAGCAACTAAGGATTTGTTGGAGGTACCTGCATAGCTGATCACTACAAGTTGTACAAGCTTATCTTCCTCTCTAATCAAAGCAACACAAAAGGACTCAAGAGTGAGTTTTTGATAATCTTTCCCTAGAACGTCTCTCATGGCATAAAAGGTATATACAAACACATAATACATACTACCTAGCTTAGAAAGAATAAGATAGATGCAACGCTCTTCCTCCATTTTTATATCACATTATTTACATAAAATTCTGAGTGTTTTAAAGTTAGATAGATAGTCTCCAACACAAGAAAAATCACTTGGACTTAAGGCCAGTACTTGATTTTCTAACTGTTGTGCTCGAATAATATTGAGTTTACCAAACACAGATTCAATCTTTTCCCAAGCTTCTTCGGGGTCATCAATTTCTTTAAGGTGGAAACTTAAATCTGGAGAGACGGACATTTTGATTAGTCCACGTGCTTCGTCACTCCTATTAGCCCATTTGACTTTCTTATCATCATTAGTGGGTGCTTTTTCCTTTCCCAAGGTAATCCGATACAATCCTTTACTTCTTAATAAATCTTCCATATGAGATTTACATTGGAAGTAGTTGGTGCTAATAAGCAAAAGATCACTGGAAGAAGCCATATTAAATATGTAGATAATATGGATTTAAAAACTGAAACTAATGATCTGGATGGAAAGATCTCGAAAAGTTGTGCGGTTTAAAAAAAAATAGCACTGAAAACGGACTTCAGATGTGAGAGTTATTCCCTTTTAAAAAAAATGCATAAACAGTAACCAAATGACCACGTGGTAGTTGGTTTATGAAGTGACCCACTTTTATAAAGAGAAGTGGGGATCACTTTTACAATGAAGTTATTTTATAAAAGAAAAGCTGCATGCAAAATAAATAACTCTAAAATACAATATTAAAACTACTTATAGTGATTCACTTTTATACTTGAAGTGAAATACACTTTACAATTTTAGCATAAACTTTTTCAAAAAAAGTAACAAAAGAGAGACTTGAACTCAAGACCTCTTACTTAATAAGACAGGTTTTAACCAAATGGTTTAGCAAAACATATTGTATTGTTTAGAAAGAGTATTGGGGTTGTTGGAGAGCGTGCTAAAGAAAAAACTCTTTTCACACAAGAAAAAAATTCGCTTCTCGATGACAACAATGGTTAGATCTCGGGTAGCCTACCCAGAAGATGCACCTTTTCCTATCTGTTTCTAATTTTTCGAGATCACACAGGGCGCGAGGCAAAGAGAATACGTAGATCTAAAAGAGTAGCAACCCGAAAACAAATAATATAAAACCAAAATAAAACCAAAATAATACTTTGCAAAAATTTAAAAAATGCGTATTCAGGCTTTATACCTCCAGATCTAACTATAATGGTTGTATCTTGGAAAAACAAAAACCTTTTCGAGTGAAACGAAAAATGCTCATAATTGAAACAAGTGATTCAAACACAGTGGAACAATCCTCTCATACCAGAAATGTACGAAAATGACAGAAAATGGAGATGAGACAACTCGGCTTTAGGATCTCGATCTACAATAGGAGCGGGTCTTCAAATAGGCTCTGATACCATGTTTGAAAACACAAGTATTTCAACAGAGAACGAACACCTTCAGTAACCACTCACATAACCAGATCAAAGATCAACACACCAATGTTTTCATGTGGTAAAACCCCTACGGGGAAACATCCACGACCCCAACCAACGCAACCACTTGGAGCAGTTTATTAATGCAAAAGAAAAAGATTACAAAGATATTTTACAAGAGAGTTTCTCACAATCGATCATCGACAAATGACCCTCCATTCTCTTTAAATAGAGATCATGGACCAATTGGGTGTTAAACCACAAATCAATGGCCATTAAGATCGAGGAGAATATGAATCGTCAAATCACTCTATGTCGGGAACATATCGTGACCGTCAGATTTCCTAACTAGAAATGCATAGTAATGCATACTAAAGAAACACACTTTTTCCTAACGACACATTAGACCAAGTAGATCTTAACTAACTCCTAAGTGTCTAAATATCCTAACAATATATATTATGCATGTCATATAAAGTTATACTACCTACATTAAAGAAAAAATATTATTTAAAAGTATATTACGCATGTCAAACAAAATTATTTATCATACAATGAAACAATGTGATATCAAACAATGTTAAATTATCAAAATTAAAACAAATAATAATAAAAAAAAATCAAGATTGTATGAAAGGGTAAGTATATTCCCCCATCCAAATGGGCTCATTTGGAAAAAGCCCTTGTTTTCAATTTCCATCGAGTTCATTTGGACAATACCATTTGAGAATACCCTATTTTAAGTGGTGGTTGCATTTATTTGGACAATACCTATGTTTTTTAGTTGTTGTTAAGCTCTTTGGGACAATACCTTATTTTAGTTGTTGTCATTTGGACAATCATTTCAAGGCTACAACTTCGAACTAGCTACCAATGTTGAAGATGAATATCGACGCCATTGTAAAGGAAAATCATGGAAGACATTTTCTTATGCAAGATGAAATGTGTGAGTATGTAGCTATTGGCCGCTTTGTTGGCAATTAACATTGAGGAAATCACCCATTGTCGAGGAGAATTTCCCTTGTTAGGATCGTCTTCTCCTTTGCCCTATCAATTTCTAGAATAAATCAATTAGATTTTTTTTAATATTAGGTAAATATCTCCATCCACATTTCTTGGTATTTCTCAGTATCCATCCACACCACATTGGCCTTCCACTTAACATATAGTTTGGGGCATATTGGCCAAGGTTGCCAGAGCATGGAGAGAAGTGAGAGCATCATTTATAGATATAAACAAACATAAACACAAATTAGCTACAAAGTATATGAAACAATGCATATTTGCACATTTGTACATTAATATAGATAGAAATGGCATCCATAATGCATCAATGATTAATCATTCGAGCATTAACCATCTAGATTCTAGCAATTACAAACTTACAAACCAACATACAAATGAAGCCATATAAAAGAAAGTAGACCATTAACTTATGGAATGAAATCAATTATCCAACAATTGTTAACAATAACATGAGTCATGACCAAATAGTTATGTTTACAAAATAGGCCATCTGCACTGAAGTATGAAGACCGAAAGGTCCAAAACAATAAAGTTTAAACTGAGCTAGTTGCTAAATACTAAATACTATGAATCTACCATCTATAGACTATGGCATATAAAGTAATGAAAAAGGAGAGACATGAAACAACTATCCCATCCTCCTTCCAACACCACGATTGTTGTGTGGGCCTCCACATGGTGGTATCGAAAGATCCTAAGAAGGACGAAACTGTGCAGAAGTAGATGTAGACAATCATGACATAAGTTAAGATGAAACCCCTAGTGTTGTAGCTAGAGTCCTAGACATGGGGACCATGGTAGTTGATGGGAGTGGCATCCCAACATGATCATCATCATTCAAAAGAACACTCTCCAATTGCTCCAAAAGAAATACTCCATCCTCCAAATTATCCTCCTCTGGATCGTTGTCCCAATGCTTTAAGTTTTTATCCATCTTTGCCTCCTCATAGTAATGGGACAAAAATCACAAGTTGTAATGAACATAAACCAAGCTCTTTGTTTGACCTACATTCAACCAATTTCTTTTGACGCTATGGATGAAATTGTAGGTTCTCCAACACCTCTCTATAGAAGAAGTGTTCACCACATGTGAAGGCATCCCTGTTGCATAATGTTGTAGCTGTGGGGTAGCACCTCCATGCATGTTTCACCACTCGAGAGAACTCAAATTCCCTTGATCTCTAATTGCATGGTTGGTCCCAAAGGCACCATTTCCATGGATGTACTGGCTAAATTGTTTCTGTATGTTGTCACACTCCTTGTTTGGGACCAATTTGTCTAATGCTTTCATATAACCAGCTTGAACCTCTGGATCTTGGTGTGGTGTTTTCTTGGACCCACCACTAGGTGTTGGTGATCAAAGCCATGCTACATGATAATATTTAGGTATTATCACATATGCTAAGGCATGTAGTGGAATATTTATCATTTCCCACCATTTTTCCACCTCTACACAAATATGATTATACAGGTTGACATCTCTAGGATCAACAAAAGTCTTTAATCTACCCCAACATGCTATCCATTTTCTCATACACCTCCCCAATGATTGGTCAGTTTGACTTTGCAAACTTGATCATGTGATAAATTGGCTCGGTGAATTGAAAAACATACTAAACCTGTGACCAAAATTGACTATCAAGAACTGTCTCCTTCACTGTAACATTAGCACCTTCTCTATCAGTGCTCATTTCATCCCATGCATCACTCATCACTATATCACCCAAAGCTTGTCTCACCTTCAATAGGCGTCTAAAGGTAAGGTAATAGCTAGCAAATCTAGTTTTTGCAATCTTAAGTTGCTACAACCTAGAGTAAGTTCCATAAAAGTAATTGACCCTTGTATGGCATGCGACAAATTTGATGAGTTTCTTGGGATATCTAGGCTCCCAGTAACCTTGATATTGGCTCTTTATTGGCTTGGGACATCTTAGCAGACATATTTATTGGCCATGTAATAAATCTTGAGTTTGACATGGCATCTTTTAATTGATTTTATTCCCTATACAATATAAGTAAGTGGAAAACTCGCTTCCCCATCATTTCTTGATGGAAATAATTCCACCCTTTGTGATGGTAATGATGCATAAGGTTTTGTATTGCATGAAAATTTAGTCGAAGAAGTTGTTTTTCATGATTGAAACCTCAAGTCTAGTATCATGGATAAAAGACAATGAACTTTGGGAGTGCATAAAGATGTTATGGCACAAAATTGGGTTTTCTCATAACCAATTAAGTATTATTATACAAATTTCCACTAGAGGTTTCTTATTCTTTGACCAAGGATTTTGTTTCCATTTTTTGCAAAGTAATAGAAAATATGTGTTTCACACACTTGATACATCTTCAGTACATTTTCCCAGTTCTCCCCTTGTATGCAAGACATTTTATTGTTATGAAGTTTCCAAACCCTAGTTCATTTTTGGTATTTTCTTTCAGTCTAGATAGGTCGAATGAAGGATCATAAAATTTACTTGGATAAGTGAGACTAAATTATCTTAATTTATTTGAAAATAGTACCATAAATACTAACATATACACTAGTATGTTATGCTAGGTTTAACAATATCTTATCCATAATACACACAACGAAAACTTGATAGATTATATACGAGATTACCCAACGAGATGTAAATGGATCATAACGTAGAATCCAATTTCTGAAGTATTTCTTAAATGCATATATAGAAACAATGATCAAACTTTGGTCTTGTGAAGATACAATAAAGAGTGTTTTCACAGTCCATGAATACTAGCAAGATTCATTATGAAACTATATGCTAAAGCCTCATGAAAAACTACTAATGTACCTTCCTTTCTTGTTCCTTTAATTAGATTTGAAAAGAGAATATAGGTGTCACAAATGAAGAATCATAATCTAACATAAAAATGAGTTTACTCTCAAACGTTGTAAGAAATACCTCCATTCTTAGATCAAAATGTGCAAGGTTCTGTGGATTTTGTAGAAAAAAAAACATTAAACATGAAAATGAAAGAAATACAGATTGGACAATTTCATGATATTTGAAAGAACATTCTAGTTACATAAAAAGATATGAATCGAGCACCACATATATGGAGGGAACTACAATACCTTGACAATGGATTTAATAATGAATTGTGCTCCTTGAATTCCAGTTATTTCCGTCTCGAAAAGAAATTTATGAAAGGAAACATTGTTAAGATTTTGAAATAGTTTTATAAAGAGAGTTAAAAGACACTTTGTATAAACTAAAGCTAGTACTGGCAAAAATAATTAACAAGACATAAATTGAAAAATCATTGAAGAACTCTGTGCATACAATTATTATTCCATTTGTTAACAATATATCCATGTTTCTCGATAGATCTAATCTGGATTGGATTATTATATAATTTTTCATATATGTTGGTACTTTATGAGTGAAAAAATTAGAGGAATTGGCTTGTATGGCCCATTTCAGTGGTGAGTCCCAGCTTGGAGATTTGGGGTTTGGAACCTTCCATAACCATTTTGAGGCATTAGATGACACTTTTGGGGGTCAAAACTTTGCAAGAATAGCTTGTAGCCCCTCGATGTTTTTCTGCACACCTAGACCTTTCTAACGATGTGAAAATCAACTCAATTGGAGCTCATATGAAGAAGTTATTCCTCCCACAAGTTGACCTACCTTGTTGACCACCATGGTACTGAGTGGATGCCACGTCGACCTCCATTACTCACACACGTGGGGCTAGTCATGTGGGAATTTCAAGAATATTATGGGTCCAAAACCTTATCACTAATTGAGGGTTAAGGCATGCAAAAACCCTAACCCTAGATGACTATAAGGCTATGTTAAATATTGGGTTGCTAAGAGGAGAGAGGGTTCCAATCTTTTAACATTATAGTTCCATATTTGAGAACATAATATAGGAGTGGGATTTGAGAGCATAAAAGAGGAAGAAGATGATTTTTTCGCAGTCATTTAGGCCACAATGTCAAGGCAACTTCATAATGAGTGTCTATTTCTTTGTATTTTCATTTCATAATTGAAGAAAAGAGAGCAGAGCATAGGCCTCACCTTCTAGCTAGGTTTTCTCCCATATTGGATTTCCCGAGATACACATTGTGTTCATTTGTGTGGATGGTGTGTTCATTTTATTAGTCTTTTATTTTTGTATTTCAATTATTTCATTAATTTGAGCAATAATCTAGTCATAATAAATCTAACATCTAAGGAAATAAACTCAATAATAAAATATTTTCATAATAATATAAGATCTGTGGTGAGATTTGTTCCAGTGGAATATCCACCATAGTTCACAGATCATGTTAGTATCAAAGCTAGGTTTCTTTGGGGTGTTTTTGAAAAGTTACAAGACCCATAAATTGGCTTAAGAAGGAAGTCACAAAATCCTAGCCATGGCGGGTTAGTCTATTCATAACAACTCGTAGGATGTGTAACACCTTGTTTCCCCCCATAGCTATAATTATGTTAAGACTTAATGTAATGTTATTATGAAGCATGTAATTATGTTATGATTAATGAAACACCAAATCGTTTACTGAGAAGGAAAAAACCTTGAGTAATGGTCATGATATCACAAGTGGTATTGGTGAGGTGGAATTGAGAAGTTTCAATGAAGAAAATAGGAAATTTGTTCATCATTCCAATCTACACCTGCAAATTTGAATACACCACTTGCCAATGTACTTAGAGTACATGAAACCATGTGACTATTTATGGAGATCAATATTGGTGGTTGAATCAGTTATAATTGTTGGCAGATTTGGTACTTGGAGGGATGAAGAGTCAATTGAAAACCAGACATAAGGATGTACTTGGATTGTCCCTGCAAATTCAAGACCTGGACTGGAGGGTTGCATCTGATAGCAGGCCACAAGAATCCCAAGGATGGGTGGAATAAGAGACCAAAGGTGGAAAACATCACGCACATTTGGGGAAGAAAGATTGGAGAGTGGATAACATAGTCGCAATAAGGAGAAAAGAAAGGGAAAACTAATGCGCATGCACCTAGTAGATGGATTCTCACAGAGATCCATTGCGAAAAGAGTGAGTTGTAGACTCAAAAACAAATGGTGCGATTAGTGGAGAGACTCATGCGCACAACTCTGAGTAACATAATGGTTGGGAAATTTTCCTTGAGGAAAATAGAAATCTTTCCCAAGGGAATTAATGGTCACCATGGAGAAGAGAAGACCCAGATCCAGACTAGAGTAGTAGAGATTTGTGGGTTGGTACCTATTGGAAAGGAAGTGACACTAGTAAGGGGAGGTCATTGAGGAATTGTGTAGAAGAGAAGGGGAGAGGAAATCTAGTTGGGAAGGTACCTGATAAACCCATGGAGGTCTCGAGCTCAGTGGGAAGAGGGAAACTTCTGTTGTTTTCGATGGAGTGAAGGACAGTAACCTTCCTGAACCATTTTTCTTTACTGGGATTCAATTAAATCAGTCCCCTGGTGGTATCATGGCTTGGCACAGGGGCGGTATGTTGTAGGAAGACATTGCACAACATAGCCTATGGTTGGGAGGAAAGGATTTTCCCCTCATTCAGTTGGTTGGTTAAACCTTTCACTAAATATGTAAGTGTTTTAGTTTGTTATGTCTAATATATGTTGGTGATGTAGATATATTTTTTATTGTTTATATGATAGATGTGAATAAATGAAAGAATGGTTGAATTCTTGAGTAAAATGGATTTTGTATGACTGTTTCCACTGTTGATAATGGTAAATATGAATAGTCAAGTGAGTAGAGCTAACATAGGTTATGACCCTGTGAAATTGCAAGCCTTTGAATGGAAATATTGTAGGATATAAATTGCAAGCCTTGAAATGGAAAGTTTGCAGGATGCAATATCTTTAACCGAGTTTTGAGGTAAGAATGCCTTAGCCAGTTTCAAAGTGAAACCCAAATCTCAATAAAGTATGGAAAAATATTATAGAATAAGCCTAAAGAGACCAGAGTGGTTAAGTTTGGAATATGAATTTTACCCTGAAGCAAACCCTTGTTTTGATCAAGGAGACTCTACAACCGTTGATTCAATGTAGTGGAATGATCCTGACCGTTGGTTAGAAGGTGATACTGCCAGAGTGTCCAAGTGTAGGTTGTAATGGGATTTCGATGGGCGAGACTCCGAGTCAATGAGATTCATTGAGTTATCGGAGGGTGAGGTGATGAAACCTGGATCATCTATGTCAAGTGTTAGTGGGGTAAGTCTATCGAAATATAGACGGTCATAGGCCTGCAAGAGAGTTTGATGATGAGGGATTCTGAGGACCGTAGATCTGTCAAAAGGTGTTCCGATGGATGCAGCTGTTGGATCTACTATGATCATTCCAAAGATGAAGATATAGATGTCATTAACCAGTATGCTATTGTGATACCCCAAGCAAACCTTGACCGTCAGATGGGATGCAATGTGGACCGTATGATCCATCGGAGTGGCTCATCAGAGAAGTGTAGGTCAGAGTGGTTTGTGATCACTAAGAGTGGATGCATTCCGATGGTGAAGGACTCTGAGATAAATCTCGAGCTGTGAAACTGTGAGTGGGAATGCGATATAATCTCAATTGTAGATATTTTGTGGGTCCCACTTATTTACACAAGGAAAGGGTGATGAGACATGTGATAACCGTTGAGTAGGTAGAGGCATTGATATGATTGGGGCTGTTGGATTCTAATTTTGAGGGCCATTGGATCTTTCGAGATGATCCATCAAAATGGGAATCTAAAATTGCGACCCATTGTTTTGATGAGTGAGGGTCTGAATCACTGTCGATCGTTGATCTAGTGGCAAGGGGTGGTCCTAGCCATCCAATTGGGAATGTTGAGGTCCCTAGCCATTGCAACAAATTACTTAGAGGGATTTCATTGGTGGATGAGAGTCCGACCAATAGGATTTGACACCGTCATTATTTTCATAAGAGAATTCCTCATGCGTATAGTGATGAGTCAGAACCAATGAGAGTAAACCCAAATACTTACCTCGAGGAAAATACAAAGAAAAACGAACATCCCACCAGCCTAAGAGATTTTAGAGGGTTAGGTGTGTCACAGAGTGGTATTAGAGAAGATTTCAAACTCTAGGCTTGAATGGGTCGCCAAGACTGCAAACTGTTTAAGAACACATTTTATTTTTCCCGGAATGCAAGTTTAAAATATTGATGTAATGGATAATAATGTTTTACTGTTTCAACATGTAGGACGTATTGAAAGGAAAATTATCGTTGAGGGTGCAGTGTATCATGAATACACCTCACACTTTAAAGATGAGGAATCTGATGGTCAGAGGGCCATAGAAACCCCTCCAGATTTGGTATCCATTGTCAGATGTATGAAGGCATACAATGAGAGGCTCATAAGAGCTCAGGTCAAGCAAGAAGAGCTAAATGCAGTGCTACTACAGAGCTTTTCAAATATTCTGAAGCATTTACAACAAGGTCCAACCACTAGTAATGCAAAGCTACAACAATAGAAGAGATTGAAAACCCATTCGAATGCCTAGAGGCACGAACTAGTCCATAGCAATATAGGAATCATTTCTTCCAAGAAAAGGCATCAGGATGCAAAGAAAAGTAGGTATGGTGGAAATATTTCCAGAGAGTCATATTGTGGGAAGACCACTACCGAGGAGTTGTCCAATAACGACATTGGATAAAGTGTCCCTAGGAAGAAGAAAACAAGACACTCACAAAGTTCTTTGGCAGGATAATTCAAAAAATCCAAACCACCTACCTTTGATGGAGAAATCAAGAAAGGATAAGAAGTCAAGGCTTGGCTACTGGGGATGAGAAAATATTTTCAGGTACATAACTACTCTAAAATACAAAGGAAAAAATTGCCATAGTCAATTTGAATGGAGGAGCTTCCATATGGTGGGAGGACCTCAAGGAAGTCAAAGGATTGAAAGTAAGTAAGTTGACTTGGAAGAAATTTCAGAAGCATTTCAGAAAGACTTACATATCAGAGAAGAAATTTGATGGGAAGATTAAGGAGTTCCATGAGAATAAGTTGGGGATACTTACCATGGATGCTTATGCCAAGAGATTTTTAGAGTTGTTGAGGTATGTTCCTTACCTAAAGGATGAAAAAGTAATGATACAACATTTTCTCAGCGGGTTGCCACGGTCCTATAAGGACATAATTGAATTTGATGAACCTAAAACCTTGAAGGGTATCATTAGGAAGCCGTGTGTTGTTATGATTAGTATAAGCATAAGCATGAGCCTTCTAAGGATTGGAAGATAAGAGATAAGAGCCAATTTCAGAAGAATGGATTCAAACCATCCTCATATAAGAATCTGGGGAAAGGCGCTCAGTTCAGTCAACCAAAAAAAAGTGTGCAACAATAGAAATTTCCATCTCATAGTGGAAATAGGCCAGAAAAACATGCAAGAGAAAGAGTAGATGAGACAAATAAATGACCTCTATAGTATTGGGGTTGTAGAGAGGAACATTTGTTTAGAGATTATCTTCACAAAAAATAAGAAAACAAAAGAGTCCATCATGTTTAGGAGGATACTACGGTCAATGATGTGTCTAGAAGTGTGCCAAGAATATATGCAGCTGTGAAAAATTGAAAGCAAAACACCAAGCTTCTGTAGTGGAGCTGAAAGGTATAGTTTCCAAGAAACCTATATATATTTTAATTGACCTGGATATAACCTTAGTTATGCCTAACCTCAAGTTGTTGAAGCATGTGCCTTACATAGAAAGAAACATGCAAATGCATGGTTGGTTCAATTAGCCACATGGACCAAGAGAAAAGTAGCAGAGGTAATAAAGACTTGTCCATTTGAAATGAATGGAATGCATACTCAATCAACTTTGTATATTATACCCCTAGGATCATATGATGTGCTTCTAGGCATGGATTGGTCAATGATTCATAAAGAAAAATCGAATTGCTATCATAAAACATTAGAGTGTGAATATGAAGAAGGCAATGCAAGAATTTTGTAAGGCATTCAGAAGCCAATTACAGTTGGAAAAATATTAACACTACAACTTAAGAAATCCAGTTAGAAGGAGAAATTCAGTTAGAAGGAGTGTCCCTTGTACACAATACAAGTGCTCAACTCAATAGAGAGAAAGAGGATGAAAGTTGAGGACCACCCAATTCTATGGGAGTTTAAGGATGTATTTCCAGAGGAGGTACTTGGAATCCTCTAAAGATATATCTTGATTTTTCAATATATCTTGTGTTTGGAGCGACACTGACATCAAAAGTACCCTATAGAATGAGCACACCAGAATTGGTGGAACTGAAAGTGCAACTGAAGGAGATGTTGGATAAAGGGTGTATTAGGATGAGTGTATCCCCTTGGGGATCACCAACATTGTTTTTGAAGAAAAAGGATGGTACATTGCAGTTATCCATTGACTATCGATAGTTAAAAAAAGATGAACATTAAGAATAAGTATCCATTTCCCAAGATCGATGATCTCTTTGATCAACCAAAAGGAGCTACAATTTTCTCTAAGATTGATTTGAGATTTGGAGACCACCAAGTTAGAATCAAGGATGAAGACATTCACAAGACAAATTTTAGAACGAGGTATGGGAACTATGAATTTGTGGTAGTTCCATTTGGGCTTACTAATGCACCAACCACTTTCATGTGCTTAATGAATAGTGTCCTTAGTAAATACCTGGAAAAAGTTGTCTTAGTGTTTGTGGATGATATTCTGGTGTATTCCAAGACTAAGGAAGAGAATGAAGAACATCTTAATATGGTGTTAAGAGTACTAAGAGATCACCGACTGTATGTTAAGTTAAGAAAGTGTGCCTTCTTTCATAAGGAAATCCAGTAATTAGGCCACACAATTTTAGCAGAAGGAGTGGAAGTAGATCCTGAGAAGATCATGGTAATCATGGATTGGCTTTCCCCTCAGAATGTAACAAATGTAAGGTCTTTCATGAGATAGAAGAGCAAGTTGTCGATATCTCTCACAATATGACCCTCCTTATGGTGACTTTAGCGAACAATTTTAGAGATTTCGAGGAATTTGGTGGCTCTAACGCAGAATTTGAATTAGATGAGAAACCAGGAGATAATGAAGACCCACAAAATGAGTTAAGGAAAAGAGTCTGAGAAAGAGAAACCAAATTATAGGACCATCACTACTTCACAGACTTTGTTTAAAATGGAAGCAAAAGTGGATATCCAGGCCTATCAAGGTGACATCTATGTTGTTAAGTTGAATCATTGGTTGCAATATTTAGAAGTGTATCTTAGTTTCCACAATGTAGATGAAGAACATAAAATTTTATTTTCTCCACTGAAACTAGAGGGCCATGCACTAACCTAGTGGGAAAGCTAAATAGAGACACTTAGGCTGAAGGACGATCCACCAGTAACTAAGTGGGAGGATTTTAAAATCCTCATCAAGTCCCAGTTCTACCATGTTGGGTTTGTAGACAACCAGTGGGTTAGCTTACTAAAACACATCATCATACATAATTATATAACTATTTTCATGCTATTAACAATATTACATATTAACATTTAAAGTAAGAAATTGTGTTTATTTACCATGTGCTTAGCACCAATAATTCTTCACAATATAACTCAAAATAGTATCCATAAACCAAGCTTTCCTTTTAACTTTTTCATGCTTAAGAAAATAATCTAACTATCATCATTAATAACATAAGTAGTAAAACTCATAAATTAATTTTCACATATAGGTAGGTCCACATGTCATCATAATATTTCTATCAGTTTAGTTGAGTTAAATAGATAATAAGAAAAGGAATAACAATATAGGCCACAATGTCATTTAGATATTTTAGAAGCCAAAATGTGGGGTGTTAGATACACCCACCCTTTAGGAAACTTCATCCTGAATTTATAGTTAAAAAAGTGAGGCACAATCTTGACGCATGGTCTTTGCATCCTCCCAAGTAGTAGATATTGGGGAATACTTGTCCCATTGGACCTTAATATGGTTCACTAAGTAGTGTTTGAGGTGTCGAACCCTATGGTCCAATAAGCGTAATGGTGCAACCGTGATGGTTCCCTTGTCCAAAACTTGTAATTCCTTCCAGTTAATATTAGGAGATTCATCAACTAAATAATGCCATAATACAAATACATGAAAAAAATCATGAGTTTTATTCAAGTGGGATGGTTGCATAAGATGATAGTAAATTGGGCCAATTCTTTCTCATATTTTAAATGGCCCTATAAAAATTGACAATTTTTTTCTCTTTCCAATTTGAATGGTGCTCTTATTATGCCTGATATGGATGAAAACCTTGTCTCCTACTCTATAAATTCAATGGGTTATATGTGCATTGAAATAACTCTTTTGTTTATCATGTGCTTCCTTTAACTATTGTCTAATATGAATCACCTATTCCTCCATCTCTTGAATCTGAACCTACTATCATACGATAATCTAATCTATCCCAACTCAATGGTGTCCTACATGGCCTTCCATACAAATATTGATAAGGAGGTATTCTAATTGAACTATGGTAACTGTTACTGTAAGAAAACTCCATCAAAGATAAGAAGTTTTCCCAATGGGTTTGGTTATCCATAACATACATCCTAATCATTTCATCCATCCCCTAATTAACTCTTTCTATTTCCCATCTATTTCAAGATGGTAAGTTGTGCTCAAGTTCAACTGAGTCCCCGATGCTAACTACAAACTTGTACAAAACCTAGATGTAAATAAAGAGTCTTTATTTGATATAATCTTCTTGGGAAACCTATGAAGATCAATAATCTCACTTATAAACACTCAAGCCACATCAATAATATCATAAGTTTCTCTGAGTAAAATTAAATGATAAATTTTTGTGAGTGTATCAACTACAACTAAAATGGTATTATGACTTTGCAATGTGAGAGACAATCTCACAGTAAAATCCATGGAAATGACTTCCCATTTAGACGTAGGAATTCCATGTGGCTATAATAGTATTGTTGGGTGGTGGTGATCAACCTTTACCTACTGATATTCAAGGCATTTAGCAAAAAAATAGACTACATCATGCTTCATGCCTACCCAAAATAAAATCTTCTTCAAGTCTCCATACATATTCTTCATACCAAGATGCGGCTAGTAAAATAATCTCTGTGAATCCCATATTGAAGTTCTAATGTAATCTTTAAATACCAACTATCTCCAAGAAGTTGTCCTAACACTTTCTCCCTCAAATTGAACTTTAAGGGCACCAAGGGGAATGTCCACAGCTTCTACTCAAGGCATTAGTCATTACATTCTCCTTTCAACTGACATACAAAATTACAGAATCATACTATCATAAATTCATTCCATCACCTTTGCTTGACATTTAGATCCGTTTATGTGAAGAGATTCTTCAATATTTCATGATCAATTTTGAGGATGAATCTTTTTTGGCATAAATATCCTCATGAAATTTCGACATCTGAAGTGCTCCTCGTGTTCCTTTTCATTTTTCAATTAAATGAGAATATCATCTAGATTGGCTTGCCCCTCAGAATGTAACAGATGTAAGGTATTTCATGGGATTAGTTGGTGAATTTGTAAAATTCAATGGAACCACTATAAACGCATAATGCCCAAACCAAATCTAGAAGGCAATCTTCAGAATGCCACCTTCCTTAATCCTTAGCTAGTGATAACCTAACCACATATCGATTTTTTGGAAAATTATTGTCCCTTTCATCTAATAAAAAATATCATACGGTCAAGGTATCGAGTACATATTCCTCATTGTGGATTTTTTCAAATATCAGTAATCTATGCATAATTTCAAGGAATTGTCCTTCTTCTTGACAAATATTACTAGTGCATCCCATGGAAAAAAACTAGGCCTAATAATCCTTATGTCCAATAGTTCTTTCGGTTGTATTTGTAAATCAAAACACTATAGAGATATCATCTTATAAGGTGTTTTGGAAATTGACTATGTGCCAAGTTTTATCTTGATAGTGAACTCAAGTTCTCTTTTTGGAGGTAAGCTTGGCATGTCCTCGAGAAAAAAACATATCTAAATTTTGATAAATCTGGGTACTTTTTTAAGGAGAGTTATTTTCCATGACTTACCACCTCTACCATGTACAATCAACATCCTTGCCTTAGGAAACATTTTACTTTCATTGTTGAGATGAAACATAAATAAACCTTCCTCTTAATACTATGGATCTCAATCGTCCATCCTTCATCGTCTAAACAAAGCACTCTTTTCTCAAAATGGCCTAAGAAAGATCAATGATCTTCTAGCTAGTCCATACCAATAATTAGATCATAAGTCCCTAGGGTAGTGACATACACTTTTAAACCAATAGTACACTTTCTTTACCCCATAAGCCATCTCAACCAGTTTAAAATCATCATTCTCATAGGATTCCAACACTCATTTATCTAATGCGTATGGAGAAATGAAACTATATGTTTCACCGTGATCAAATAATATTTTAACTTTAACATTGTTTACTTTACATCATGACTCCACCATAGTGGATTTATATTCAACCTACAAATTATTAACCATTGCATAGATTTGGTGGTTATTGCTTGCATTCCCCATCAAGGCCTTTCCTTTTCTATGCATGTTGTTGGATTATGAGTATGGGTAGTCACACTAGTTATTAGGTCCCTCACATACCCAACAAGCAATGCGATATTGAGTTTTCTTTTTATTCTATGGAGACCTTTGAGATGATTTCATTCCCCTAGAACCCCTTCCCCTACTAAAATTTCCCCATAAATTCTTTGGACTCTCGTGAGTCCTTGACTATCCTGAGATGTTACACTTGCTCCCATTGAAAAATCTATTGCAACAAACTATAGGTGTAGATATGATTCCATAAGGAGGTGTCCTAAATTTTCCTCCCACGGAGATGGTCCAAGGGTCCTTCCTCACGAACATCAAGCACTATGGAGTGACACTTTTTTTGATCTTCATATTGGTCACAATCCCAACAACAACCTCGCAAGCATATAAATATCCCTCTGCATTTTTATAGAGGTGGTACTCCTCTGCAATTTTCCAAAAGATGTAGTTTGATATTCTTGGATTGGACTGGAAAATGGGAGAATATTAAACAACAAACCCCAAATATTTATTGCTTTAATTTATGTATGAAATGGTTCTTTATAACCAAATTGCTCTTTGAATACAACATTTGATTGGAAATGTACCAAGCAACTCTTTGACAACAAAAATATAAAGGAAAGCTTCAATATCAAAATAAAGTGTCAACTTCATTATTACAACCCTCTAAAACACATGAAAACATAATATACAAACATATCTTCTCACAATAAAAATAATGAAATGGTATTGATAATTTCAAAGAACTTTAAATGAGTTTTGCATTCAAAACTGAAAAAAAAAATTGATGGGCATACTCCAAAAATCTCAAGCTCAAAAATCCCAAATTCTGAGAATTCATTAAAGTTATACCCCAAAGTATTTCTTTGTTGAGTTTAATACATAAAATATATTTCTCATTACAAATCATTTCAGTAAACCAATTGACTAGTGCTTCAAAAATAAATCTTTCCAAATGCAAGGATTAAACCTCCATGAATCATTTAGAAAATCCTGGCTTACATTTATCAATCATATAGATGGAGAAAGAATACTCCTACTGATCTTTTTAGGAATATACTTTGAAGAACAAGAGGAAATAACACTCAAAAACTCATCTTTATGCTTGATTCTTGATATACAAATAGAAAGCTTTGAGAAAAATTTTGTAGTCGAAGAAGAAGAAGCAAGAAAAAGATGGAAATATTTATTTTCTTATTAGAGACCTGTCACATACTGATGGTTGGACCTTGTTAGCACTCTATAAATTTGTTCGGTTGATAAAACAAATGACATAGGTAATCTACAAACCAACTTTAGGTTGGATTCTGACCCTTCCAACTAGAGAGGGCTCTCTCAAACATGTAGAGACTGAAAATACTCAAAAAGATTTGGCAATGGACACACGGAGGTCAGATTTTTCAATAGGACAAGTTTGTTTAGGTTTTTAAAAGGGTTGGTAGGACGAACAAGAGGAAGAAAACATTGGGATATGGGGTCAAATCTTGAAATATACTATGAATATTAATACAACAAATGTACTCCTGAGAGAACATAGGCAAAGTAAGCATATCCTTCAACAATAAATATTATTCAGATGATGGCGAGACAGAAAAGAGAAAATCCCATTACAAATGAGAGCATCAAACAAAGATGAATTCTCAATTGTAACTTTAGAAGAAATAACATAAGGATAACTACTATGAACAGAGCACTTAACAAAGAGTGAATTATGGACCTGTAATCATTAAACACAACAACTGCATTAACCATATGAAAGGAGCATCTATCAAGGATGAATTCCAATCATGTACTCTTAGATATGGTTAGAAGAAATAGCAGAAGTGAAATGAATGTGAACTGGAGGAAAACACACTAAAGAATACACCGTGATGAATCTCAGCTATCAAAAGCACTGTACTACTGTATTAATTCATAAGGACATTCTGAGAAATTTACACACAGTCCCTTCGCCTTCTTGGCTGAAATTCCTCCCATTTCTCTACTCTTTTACATTTAAATATATAGCACTAAAGGCCCCTTTCCATCTCACAATTTTGAACTCCAACCCCTTTCCCAAAATAGGAACAGTTACAAATAGAACATGACACGTTTTAATTGATCTCCTTCTTTTCAGGAGAAACATTAGGCTTCAAAACTCCACCTATAATTCTCAAACCATAAAAGTTGTGTAAAATGTGAGAACGGTTTTGTAGATAAGCTCGTTCTGAAGAAAAGCCTCTCTCAGTTTCTTGAAATTCATCTCCAGCTGGCCAGAATACGTGTCACAAAAACATGTCTCGAATAAGAAATCATAACTGAAAAATATGGCTCCAAGATTCCTTCGAATCTCCCAATCCGTGACACTCGTGTGAAAAATGAACAAGGTTAATGTTCTAGAGTCCATTCTTGATAATAACCTCCTTTGAATTTTGAAAATTCATTCTGGTTCATCCGGAAATCATCTTGTAAGTCTCAACTGCTGCGAAAACTAACTGTCACATTCTCTTTGAAATGTCACTTGTGCTTTTTTCAAATCTAATTTTATTTATCCATATTCTCCTTAAATATTTGAGAATAATATATTTGAATAAAAATAATTCCCAAATATTTTTTATCCCGTAAAATTAAATTTCCATATTTTAATTCATGCCCGTTGTTTTGAAAAACCATTTATTGCTTTCTTTCCGTGGTTTTGAAAACCATGTTTTGTTTTGCCCAATTTACCATTTCATTGTGAAAACTGTTTACTGGTTTGTTTCCCGTTGTTATGAAAACCATGTCTTGGAAACCATCTTGGTAAACTATGAAAATATCCCTTGATCTTCCCCTTTTACCTCTGTAAAAACCTTGGATAAACAATTGTCCGAATCTTCCGTTCACACACACCTTCTTCTTTATTAATCTTTTTGCTATGTAAAGTTTATTTTTTACCTCTTTGAAAAATTTCCACCGTGAGAACAATTTTATTTATTGGAAATTCCATGAAACACACTCCTGGAAAATATGCCGCACATTTAGGAAACCAAACCATATAATAAATGGTTGCAATATTATTTCGAACTTGGGAGGAGTGGTTTTAACTTGGTTTGGATTTCAGGACCACTTCAAATAATTAACCTCCGTTTACTTTCAACCCTCGAAATGTATATGCGCCCTCCATCCACCCTTTGAATTTTCCACTTAGTTTGAGATTCGTGCCCATGATTTGACAAGAGGTCATGAATTAAATATTAATATAAATATTTTAATATAAAAATATTTATATTAATAATTATAAACCCTTTTTCCATTTTTCTAAGGACTTTGGGCATATGAGGCTCATCATAGACTTTGTGGATAGGATAAGGGAGCTTAAGCTTAATAAAAGGAATATTTTTAATTTTCAACGAGAATATGATAATAAGGGTAAAAATGAATGAAGTGATGTAACCAAGGGATTTAGATAAGCATTAAGGCTAGATATAAGTTTGGGATATTTGCCAATTTTGACCCATGGAGGACATGGCTATTTTGGATGATTATTCGAGTGAAGGATTTAGGTGATGGGAGCTTGACGGAGTTGGTGAAAAAGTTTTAAAATCTGAGTGGAAAGATAACACAAGGACAAGATGCTTTGGAAAAATTAAAACAAATTAACATGTGATAAAAAACCCTTTCTATTCTGATCTTCTAACCCTTCTTTGATGGTGTTCTCTTTCTTTTAAAATATGCTTCCAATGCTTCTTGAAGTAGTTAGGGTTTTTTCCTTCTAAAAGTTTCCACATGTGCTTCCTCTTTTTGGAGTAAACCAATTTAATTAATTCTCCATTTAATTTTAATTAATGAATTTATATCATTTAAATCCATGTCTCCAAGTGGAACCCATTTCATCTTTAATAAAAGTCATTTAATAAGATTTTATTTCCAAATTTTCAAGTTGACCGCCTTTTAAAAAGTGGACCATGTTTTAATTTTTTAAGCATGATGAGTGACTTATTAGCCATTAAAAAAATTCTAGGAGAAATATTCATCATTCCATATTTCCAATGAGTCCTCTTGAGTGAGATTTGGAGTTCTATACCTCAAGTTACAACCTTCGGAAGTTGAGGTTCCAAATAAATTTATCAGCAAATCATGAAAACAAAGTGAACTTTTATTTTAATTTTTGGGAGAATTATGGCTAAATTTAGCCATCAAAACCTATTCCATTTTCTTCCTCATCGAATTACCTTTCCAACAAGGTATGGTTTTCCCAAAACGGACACCCAGATCTTGAGTTATGAACTTTTGAAGGTCGTTGCTAAGCAACCACCCATCAAATTCGTGGATCAATCTTGGCCCTTGGTTAAAATCAGCCTCTTAGATCCAACATGCATTGAGGTAGTTGAGAATGTATTGTTTATATGTTAAAGGCCTTCATATAACTTATGTGAAATAAAATGAACTTATGGAGGTCGTGCCTTAGGAATATTAATGACTTAATAAAATTTTGATAACCTAGTTAGCGTCCATGTCATCACCCAATCAACACCCATGTCATCTCCCAATAATATAGGATGCCACATGTCTCAATATGTGTGGTTTACACATTTCTTGATATGGTTGTTTTCCACAAGTCTCAATTGGATAGGGTGGATAAGGTGCCATGTGTTTCTATGTGATAGGTGGAATAAAACTTAGGAAAAGAGTTAAGTATGGGAGATGGACGAGAGGAGAGGGGGAATAAGGCATGGGAGAGAATCAAGATCGTATGTAGGGGATGAGATGTGAGGGTAATCAAGTGTGGAGTGATAAGGAGTGTCGCATTGCCTTGGGTAGGAGAGGGATGAGGTGAGGAGAGGGGAGGGAAAAACATGTTAACTATGGGAGAATGGGGAGATGGACAAGAGTGGAGTATGGAAGGTTTGGGAGTGAGGAGAGGTTGCGGGATGGGAGAGAGACTAATTAAAGAAAATGGATTGATCAGACAGATGTAGGGGATGGATTGTAGTGAGAGGGGAAAGGAAAATGAGTGTAGTGAGAGGAGAAAAGGGACCGGGTTCAGGTGTATGGAGAGGGAAAATGGGTATGAGATAAGAAGTATTATGAGATAAGAAGATAAGAAGATATATGTATGAGATAAGAAGAAGTATGATAAGAAGAAGAAAATTGAGAATAAGTATAATAATACTATAAGAAGACACGTGAGACTAAGCGTAAGAGAAGAAACTTAGTACCAAGATTAAAATCAGCCCTGTTACACATGGAAAAAGTGCTCCTTGGGTGGTTGGACAAAAACGTGGATATCTTGAGCATACAAACTCAGATTTTTAATATGTAAAATGCATGACGAAGTTGATACTAAGGAATAAACCGTGATCTTATGATCGTTCAACATTTCCTTCTTCTGGTATAATTTTTTTTATTCCAAAGAGAGGAAAACCGAGGTGACCAAATTTTTTCTCAACAACTTTTTATGCCTCCTCTATGATCCCCTTTGATATCTATAAGTTCTTATACACAATGGGTATTTTTAGATTCCTCAACAATTGAACATGATTTCCACATTTTCACAATGTCCCTAATCTTATGATTCATCCTGTACACAAAGGAATCTACCTAACATTGATTAGTGTCCATGTATAAGACATACTTTACCAATTCCATGAATCTTATCTCATAATCCTCAAGTGTTCAACTTCCCTACACCAATGCATGGAAGGCTACTACCTACTGCTCTTCATAGTAAGAAATAAGGTGCTTTCTTCAAAACCTCACTTCAAACAATTTCCATGAGACAGTGTTTGGAGTGAGATGCAACTATTTGTCAAGGTTTACCCAACAATTCAAGGCATTGTCTTGAACCTGTAATATGATTATTTTGTCCTTTGAGGTAGAGGAATACCCTCTTAGCGCAAAGCACCTTATCATGCTCTCCATCCATGCCTTGGCACGTTCCCCTGCATGGTCCCTAGAAAACTCTCAGAGCTTGATCTTCCGAAATTCCCTAGTAATGTCCTTGGGATGAGGTCCTTTCTCTAAGCTCCTCAACACTTCTAGGTTACCCTCCCCAAATGATAAGGCTCCACTTCTACACCCATTGTTGGGAATCCTTTTAGTGTCTCATTTATAGCCTTCAAAGAGTACAAGATGAGAGATAACTTAGCCAATGGTGGTGGTAGCACCAACATCGATGGCCCTTGTGGTGGCATCCCCTGACCTCAATTTCCATGCATCCTAACCATATTGATTCTTTGATTCCACATCACAACCCAAGGTATATCAATAAGGGTTTATGTCACAATGCTAAATTCTATCTATACACATGTTCACAGACACACACGCACACATCTATGCATAGGTGTAAGTTTCTTTTACATTTGCTCGTAACGAGGATATCACTTAAGGTAGGGTCGCTACATGTCAAATACGTCAAATAAACATCAGTATCTCAATTATTTTCTCTTAGGCACCTTACTACCTTCTTCACTTTGTCAATTGTGCTAGCACTACATTTGGACCCTTTGGTGCATGTACCCACCATTTACCCTCTTTTTATACCATACCGATTATATTTGTCTATACATATACTAAGTCACTACTTTACTTTACTAACTAGTCTTAATATTTAATATTTATTTTAATTTTATTAATCAATAATTTGTTTATTTGTTATTATATTATTATTTTATATTATAATAACAATAATTATAATGTTTTTTTTTTTTTTCTATCTTCAACATTGAATTTATTAATATATAAAAGTTTTATATTAAAACTTACAGTGACAATCATAAATAAAATATCCCATTTTATATTAGTTAAAACAATAAATTTCCAATATATTTGAATTTTCAAATTCACGTAAGAGATAATTAGGTAGTTGTCTTATCTTTTGTTTCGGCTCATGCATGCAACCCATGTGTCATTTCATCCTATTTCCAGACATTTTAAGTAAATACTAATAAAATTAAGGAATTGAGGAGGAAACCCCCCCCTTCCTCCCATTCTCCATTTTCCCTTTATTTCTTCTAGAGTTTTTTCTTCACTCCCCCTCTATTAGACTAAGGTTTCTCCTCTTGTTTATTTGTACACATAGGGTTTCATAGTTGGAATGACACACTAGTGAGTTGGTTCATGGCCACAACCTTCAAAGACTATACATGGGTCAACCCCTATTTTTTTTGCGCGCTTCAATTTTATCCTCCAACGTGCGGCCCTTCAAATTTTGCATAGGGTGTAACCCCTTACCCCTTCCCCTTGCACAAAATACTCAAGGGCCATGGTGTGTGATCCTCCATGGCAATGCATGCAACTTGGGCTTGTTTCCTTTTGGACATGTTAGGCAAGGGTTATTGGCCTTCCTACTTATGGTTTTGGCTTGAAAACTTGGATCATATGGCATAGTAGATTAGCACATTTGAATTCAAATTGAAAGGCCTTGGGTTCTACTATAAACTATGATCACGGTTTCTTTTTTTAATATCCTATTTTGACCCTCTTGAATATTGTAAGTATTTTATTTCTATAGTTAATAAAAAATGACCAAGGTTGGCTAAGCATGAACGCCTAAAGGGGACATGATACCACAAGAGGGGAAAGGTGAGGGGGTATAAGGGGGGTTTATTCCTAAAAACATATACCTTATGTTACCTTTAACCTTCACTCATTTCAAAATATCATTTGCAAAGTTAAAACAGGATAAGAGGAGTGAAGGAAACAAATTCTTCGATCTAAGCCACCATTTCCTAAAAACTAGCAAGTTGTCTCCCTTGCATTGTTGGAACAAGGAAAGAAGTTGAATTGGAATTTTCTTGCTATTATTTATTCATGAGAAACTATAATGGGAAGGAAGAGGTTGTTGGAAAAGAGGGAAAACAAGAGTTTTAGAGAGTTAGACAATATAGAAAGAGAGCCAAGTCCATGATAGAACATACCAAAAATGAAAGGAACCTTTTAGACCTGGAAAAAGTGCCAAGAAACCAAGGGGATCCTACATAAGCTTTAGATATCAACATAGACCTTTTTATGCACACGTTGAAGAGAAATAGAGGGGGGAATTTTTGAGGTATGATGTAGGAGAGAAGGAAACACTCCTTGTGTTGAGTGGGGTAGGTAATGTGGATGCCTAAGATGTGATGTCTTGTTCCCAAGAATAACCTCAAAAGGGAGTGAGTTAGTAGTCTATCTGTTCGCGTAGACTATAGTCAGGCACAAACAGGGAAAAAAGGGAGAAATAAGGGTGAATAAATGGCTAAACGATGGATTAAGCCAAAAAGCATAGGAAAATTCACTTAAGCCAAAGTCAACAGAGAAATAGAAGAAAAAGGTGTTAATGGGGGGACTTAATTAATTATTCACATTCAACTTAGGAGGAAAGGTGCCTATCTTAAGTGATGTCAATGGAAAATTAGACCAGGGAGGTATAAAAAGATGAATTCGATCTAATTCCTCATTATGTATGATTTTGATTTGAGAACAGGTTCCAAAGAAGTAAGTCGACCTCTTAGATGTTTTGTGGATTTTTGGAGGAAACCGCCACCCATATTGGTTTCAGTGTTGGAAGACACACCCTAGCCTATTGAAGATACCATCTAGGTATTTCACCTTTCCAGATCTGTATTATGTGTACCCAGTTCAAAGATTGTGCATTGCAGCAAGTGAGGGTGTACGTGTTAGAGACAATTTTGTGTAGCTGAACGAGACCAGGGAAGATCTCATCATTTCCTTATGAACCAATTGAGAGGGAGCTAGGGCGCTTCTTTTGAGCTATCATTCATTAGCTTACGACAGAGGAATCTCCTAGTGTGCATCATGCATCTAGGAAGTGCACAACACTTGGGGAGGTACATTGAGGGTTCCAGAGAGCTCACCAGGTAAGATCCAGAGAAACCCTCCCAAACCAATACATAACATACCAGGGTGCTCAGTTTTAGCCATACATCACCATATTTCGACAGTGGAATCACTGGGGTGCATTAGCTGTCCAGGAGAGGGAACAAACCCCCCAGGGGGTCCCATCCGGGGTTTAGTTAGATCAATAGAGGGTCGATATTCAGTCTGACAGTCACCAAGAGGAGCTATGAGGTCAGAGCACATCATTTGGGACAGTTTCCAGGAAGCTCATACGAATATAGTCAACAGGGCGAATTTTCTAGACATTTGCAACAGTTATGTGAGTATATGAGACTGCATGTAATAGATCTGTACATGCATGTTGCCAATTCTTCTCGATCTTTTGTATACATATATTTCTTGTTGTTTTGCATTTTATTCCCCAAGAGTATCAGATCTGAGAGTCGAGATATCAATTTCAGTAGAGTCCATCCAAATCCATTGGATCAGGGATATTTCATAAGAGCTACTCTGTCTTCAAGAAGTTTAGTAGTGAAAATAATTTGGTTTGGACTTGTTTAGTTTGAAATTCAGAGATTTTATTTTCCTACTTTTCCCTAGAGGTATCATAGATTGGCTAGGAGGTGGCGTCCACAGAAGACTACCTATGGTTGGGTGTAAATTTCTCTCTCAGTTGGTTGGTTGGTCGACAAAATTCAAAACATAAGTTTATCTCTGCCCATTATAAAATTATATAGTTGTTAAAATTTTGGTTAGATGAGGTAAATATTTTTTATGCAATTATTTTTTGTTTATATTTTAAATGTAAAGTGGGGTTTTGTTTATTTTTCCTCTGGATCTACCATGAAAATCCAACACCCACAATGCAATCAATAGTTCGACATGCAATATCATTTTACACAATATTTTCAATTAGTCTCTTGATTGTTGTATGATGCATTAAACTATTGTATATATGGAGAAGTGGGTCTATGTTTTTATTTAAATCTACACTGCTGATAAATATATATTAGACTGTTCCCAAGCTCTATAATTACTATTATATTCCACTAAATTTTCCTAGAATTGCACCTTGGGTATCTCCAATCCAATCACATTAGAGATATGGTGTATTTTTATTTATAGTTGTTGAGGTTAACAATTATGGTATCTGATTATTTACAGGTATGAACCCGGAGCATTTCTCTGTTTTCTCCCATAAACTAAAAAAAATCAGTCAAATGTTGGAAATAACAGCCGAACAATTTTCCCATTGATACATCATTCATATATTTATATGTATATCGCTTTGGAGACTAGAAAACTCTGATATTCACAACCGAGTCTTTAGAATTCAAGGAAAATTGCTATTGTCGAGCATATGGGTGATGTAGATTATGAGTGCTTGCCTTTTGGATTTTTGTTGGGGCTTCCCTTTTCTCTTCTCATGTTCTTGGTTTTCTTAGTTGGTATCCTTGTTTGGATTGTTGGGATACTACTCACTTGCATATTCCCATGTTGCACCTGTGTTACAGTTTGGGTGGGAATTTCCTTGGAGTTGATCAAAGCTCCTCTTCATGTGATGAAGTGGTTTACTTCTCAAATACCCTGTTGAGTAGAGAGAATAATAGATATGCCCACACCCTTGAATATTATTTTGTGAATTTTGTATGATATGTGTGTTGGATTGTGTATCAAGGTTGATTCTTCAATATTTGTAGAATGGGACGTCATTAAGGTGCAAATTCTTGACCCAAATTTAGTAATAAGATTAGTGATTCACATTTTTCTCTTTTAAACATAATTCACTTATTTTAATATAAATATGTAACCTTGCCTGCTAGTTTTATGTTTAAATGTTGATTTGAATGAGGGCATGGAATTTGATGGCTGCTTTGAATAAAGTACATGTGCCATGATTTCCAAGGTAAATGTATCACCATGAGATTGAAATTTTGGAGAATTCTATATTGCTCTTAAAGTTTTTCTTAGTCACTTCCATTATATAGAGGGTGGCATTGAAGTATTGTTTGCCTTTCTCTTCGAAAAATAGATAGTGGGTTGCAATTATTTTTTAAAGTTTGTGCTCTATAGCACCTGATTATGGGAACTATCATTCATTGTGTGAGTTCATTGCAAAATACCATATGTCCTCTGGGTGAGGTACGCTGCAAGACTTGAATCCCAATTTGAACCCTAAAATAGAGAAAAGAAATGCAAAAGTTAGTCAAATTATGAACTTGTAATTGGATACACTATTCAAATTTGGATTATTTCTTCAGGTAACAACTCTACCCCTGACTAATTCATTTATGGATTTTATTATCTATTAATCATTACAACTTATAAGTAATTTCTTAGAAGTTCGGTCAATTAGACTATTGATAAAGGTTTATATCCAAAGTTAGCTATGGGTTCCCAAATGAGTCGTATATAGATACTATTGAGGTTTATGAAACCTTGTTTTACCAACCTCCACAATTTGAGGCTTCTTATTCCAAATTAGATGAGAACCCTAACATAAGATAATTGAGGTTCCCTATCCTAATATAACATAAATAATAAAATCTAGTTATTACAAACCTTGGGTCAAAGTCAATCTTTTATCCATTAATGTGATCTCAAAAATACCATGTTGTATTGAGTAGTTTGAAGATGCTTCCCAGATTGAAATGGTTATTAAAATGGAATTTTAAATTTGGTAATTTAAAGTGGACACAAGGACAAATAGCAATCTTGGAAGTTGAAGCTTCACTCCCAACATATATCACAATTTGAGTACCACATACCCTCAATTAAGCACATAGAGGACTGGGTTTGCATCAACCGTGGTAGCTTTTAAAATAGCAAGTGAGCACTCCCATTTTTCCTCTTTCCATTTCCTCATTTTTGTTATATCTCTTACCTTCTTTCACTTTGTCAGGGCCCAACCCTATATTTTCAAGAATTACTTTAGCCTAGATAGTCTTGGACATTGGAGATGTTTCAAGCAAGTAATGTAACATCATCAAAATCGAGATAACGAGTTGGGTTTTCTTCAATACCAAGTTTTTCACTTTATTGGTACCTCTATGTTATGTTATTAATAAGGCATGCACTTGCATCAAATTCCCTACAATTCTTGTCCTTTACCCTTATTCCCCAAATTTCCAGACCCTGAACTCCAAGATTCTTATATCACCTTATCAGAGCTACCAAGATAGGTTTGAGAAGATAAGCCTATGAAATATCCAGATCTTGAACAATCGTGGTGTTATCCAAAAATAAAGAAGTATGATGAATGCTTATAGGAATATACTAAGTAGTTTCATCATCTCTTGGCTGTCTAGGTCCTTTTCCAAAATTTTGGTCAGGTAGAAATGGAATAAGTTGTGGGCATACCGTCTAGTAATATTCTTCTATAGTAGCGACATACTTTGGTACCTTGGAAAAGTGCCACATTATCATATACTTGTACATCACCCTGAGAAAGTTGAGATTATCAATTATTACCTACTTGAGGCTGATGAACTACTTGAGCAACCATTTTCCTTTTCCTATCACAAAGATAACATGATAAAAAAGCTACAATATATTTGCACAGGCTTGATTCTCTAGCCACAAACTTCATAATTCATAAATACAAATATATAGGGACAAGGGATGCTCTTCACTAGAAATCTGGTTGAGAATGTGTTTCTTATGCCAATATTTGTGAACAATATTCAAGTGAGTCTCCTCCAAATATAGCTTTGTAGCCTCAATTTTACTTATATCCAAGATTGAATTCAATATCCCAAGTAGATCACTTGCACAAGTATTCATATAGAAGAGGTTTTCCTCCATTGATGACCCTTTAGTAGTATCATAGCGACATAAATCAATGATGCCAATTATAGCAACAAGGGATGACTGCAAATCATGGCTCATATTTGCAAACACAATACTTTTATGGTTACTATTTCTCTTTGATTACTTTGTTTCCTCGGGTTGTCAAATTAATCTTGCACAAAGGTGCATTTCTTTGCTTGCAGCTCTTGTAAGTGAAAATAAAATGATAAGACGACTTACAAGAAGCATGCAACCCGCCAACATGATTAGAAGAATTAGTCTTGTCTAACAAGGACCCCAAATGATTTTATGTGGAATAATCAAAACAAATACTAGATTTTTTCCATCCAGATGAAGGGGGGGCACTCTCTACTATATATTGTGCACCTTGAATTATTGCATTAGAGGTCCTGAAAGTTTTGTTACCCAATATAGATATATTCTCCAATTTACTTATGAGATATAGAGTTTCTCCTGCCGCCACAACATTACTATATTTTGTTTCTTCCAATTGTGTAGGTTTATCTAGATCACCTTCAACATGGAAAATGGATCGTGTTTGTGCAAGAAAATACCCATGTTTTATGGCTAGATACATATCAAGTCCTTGAAGGTCAAATTGCATTGTGATTTTTGTTAAACTACTCATAGGCACTCCTAAATCCACAACACTAGAAGGATTTGAATTAGATGAATCCTTGACAAAAGAAAATGAGAGGAATAATACTTCTTTAGACTGACCAAATGCCAAGCCCCAAGTATTAAGTCCATGCTCACTACAAAGCACATCTCAAAACTATTTTGTTTCCTAGAAAGCATGTGTACTTGTTGGAATCACCTCCCCTGTTTGTTTCCATGTGCTAACAATAGTTGATTGATGATACCACATGTACCCTTGACTCCTTGTAGCTAATATATTTCTCTTTGAATTATTTGTTGTGTTTGCAAATGCTATGAATCTCTCGCTAAAATATGAATAATAAGAGATGAGTAATCCATTTTTTTTTTCCATGAAGAAAACTCGTATTGTGTATGGATTAGTTGAATATACTAGGAAAAGTGCAGGCTTCACCTAATCTTCTGATATTGAATATGAAGATAAGCTTCCCTTCAGTACAAATGAAACCATTAGATTAGTTAAATGGGTTGCAAATGCATTATTTCCCTCAAGAACTAATCTTGTTCTTTCTTTGGCATATATGATCCATTCACCACAACGATTATTGGAAACAACAACAACTAAATGTTGAGCATGTTTTGATGCAAAAAACCATGTTATTATTATCATGGTTATAAAAATTGTGGCAAGTAAGACCTCCAATTGCTCCACAACAATGCCAATTTTCTTTATTGGAAAAATTATATATACTGGAACTTAGATATAGTTCTGTTAGGGTTCAAGATAACACTCCCTAAAAAACCCATGGAAAATACTCATAATTAGTGATCTAGATGCATGTGTACACAAATCTTAGTCGTATATAGACACTATTGCTATCTATCCTTATGTCCACTTTAAATTACCAAATTTAAAATTCCATTTTAATAACCATTTCAATCTGGGAAGCATCTTCAAACTACTCAATACAACATGGTATTTCTGAGATCATATTACTGGATAAAAGATTGACTTTGACCCAAGGTTTGTAANTGTCCACTTTAAATTACCAAATTTAAAATTCCATTTTAATAACCATTTCAATCTGGGAAGCATCTTCAAACTACTCAATACAACATGGTATTTCTGAGATCATATTACTGGATAAAAGATTGACTTTGACCCAAGGTTTGTAATAACCGGATTTTATTATTTATGTTATATTAGGAAAAGGAACCCGAGTTATCTTATGTTAGGGCTCTTATGTGACAATGACAATGACAGGTTGGTTAATGACAGTGGTAGTTACAGGTTGATCAGTGGTAGTGACAATTTGTATCTACACTTCTATTTTAGGGCAACAAGACAAGGAAAAGAAAGGGAGTTGTAGCCTCCTTTCTATTGGTGCCGAAGAACTCAGGGAGTTGGAGCTTCCTTCAGGTTAGTTCTTGTAAATCAGGGGGTCATAGCCTCTTTCCGCTTGGTGCCGAAGAACTTAGGGAGTTGGTTTTTCCTTCAGGTTGGTGCTTGTAAATACGGGGGTTAGTGCTTCCTTCCATTTGGTGCTGGAGAATTTGGAATTTGGTGCTTCCTATGAATGTATTCTTGATATATATAAGAAATCATTCTGTGGTTTTCTCCCATTTGGGCTTCCACGTAAATTCTATTGTACCATGTATCTGATGTGATATTGTTGAATTGTATTGATTATGGTTATATGCTCATGATATATTGAATGCAATCATAAATGATATACTGCTGATAAAGTTGAGGTTTATATATTTTGATTGAAAGTGGTAAAAAGTGCCCATATTGATTCACCACCCCCCTCTCAGAATTCCAACAATTGGTTTTATAACCAGGTTCTTCAAGAAATTAGTTTAACGACTGGAAGGTAGATCATGTATGTCATGGATAATGGATATAGAGCTAATGGAATACTGTGGTTTGATGGTCAAATTGTCCTCAAGTATGAAATGTGGAACCGAAAAATGATTTTTTTTTTACAAGCACAGGGTTTGATGTTTGGCAATCAATTGTTACAGGATACATTGGTTCAAAGAAATCAAAGACTGCATCCAAGAAGGAACTGAAGAGAAACAACAAAATAGAAATGGATTTCATCTTGAAAGGATTATGGGATTCAATAAAAGACAAAGTGGGACAATGTTCATCATCCAAATAACTTTGGGATAAGCTACATAATTTATACTTTAAGGAATCCCAATCTATCGTAGATCCATAGAATACTAATCAAAACAAAGAAGATGTTAAAGTATAACAAGAAGAAATATGCTCTTCATGTCAAACAGACTCAGTAGAAGAAGATTGTGAAGAAGGCATAGTAAATCTCGAAGAAGAATTAATCAACACTTTAGACAAACTGATGAAATAAAGAAAGAAGAATAAGTCACTCAAGGAAGAATTGATAGAGCTAAACTAGGGGTCTCAAAATCACAACCCTAAAGAAGTCCAACAAATGAACACAAACCTAAAAGTCCAATTAGAAGAAGCCAGAGGGATTGAAGAAGCCACATGGATTGAAGAAGCATGCAAAAGTTAGTTGGAAGAAAAATAGTTTTTGGAAGTTGAAATAGTAGCACAAAGAAATGAAGCATATAAGAGAGAAGAGATTTTGACTAGCCATCTCAAGAAAATATTTGAGGATTTAAATAAGCTTGACGCAGAATTAAGTCAACAAGAAAGAAGACTTGAAGAAGAAATTGTCTCCTTAAAGACCCAACTTGAAGAAGCAAAGAGAAAGGAAGAAGTAATGCAGATCCAGATGATAAAGAAAGAAAATGAGTGTGAGAAACTTCAATAAGAAGTTGTCACATTAAGAGTTAAAATTTTCAAGCTCAGCAAGAACACTGAATAGAGAGAAAGCTCCACATAATCAGTAAAGAAAGATTAAGAGAAAATTTATAGGTTACTAGAAAGGAAGAATGAAGAGAAGGCTAAGAGTTATGCAGAAGTCATCAAAGACTCTATGAAGAAGGAATAATGCAATCCCTCAAAGAAGAACATTCCAGAAATGAAGAAAACTCAAGAAGAAGACTACAAAAGAGACATATATCAAAGAAGACCCTCCACTTTCAGGTATCAAAGAAGCTTCAACCATTGTGAAAGAAACAACATAAGAGAAGATCGTGATTAGCCAAGGCACGAGTTCAGAAAGACCACATCACAAAGAAGATCATTCACTCCCAGGTATGAAAGTTTCTCTTATGGTCATTGTTTTACTTGTACTAACTTTGAACATAAAGATATAGATTGCAGATCTTATGGAAGAAATGTTCAAGCAAGAAATGTGTATGTGGCTCCACATAAAATTGAATGTTACAAATGCCACAACTATGGACACAACTCGTGATTGTAGAAGCATGATGGATACTTCTATGAAAGAGAACATTGATATCCGATATAAGAATATTTGGAAAAGAAAACAAGAACAAGTAAAGGAAGAACAAAAGAAGGAAGAACACCCAAAAGTCATACTCTCAAGATTTGTAGTAGTACGAGATCATAACAAGTCTACAAGAAAAAAGGAAGATGTCAGATACATGAAGGTTTTGAGAAGAACTGAAAAACAAGAAGAACAAGTGAATGAAAACCAGGTCCCAGAGATCGTACTTACAAGATTTGTAGCAACACAAGATCATGATGAATCTATAGTTAAATATGAAGATTTCAAAATTTAGGAAGATTATGAAGAGGAAGATTACTCCACATTAGGGTGACTTCTACCACTTTTCTGAGCCATTCGGCTTGGAGACTCCCAGTAAATATGAATATTGGAGACTCCCATTAAATATGTGTCTAAGCAACAAATCTACATATCAAAGAACTATAGTTATTTGTAGATTTTGGAGAGGAAGTTTCAGAGTGGTTTGATGACAAAAATGAAAAAATGTCTTGTGATTAAAGAGAAACTTCTAGAACAAATTCCAATGCAGGTATCAACTGATGGTAACAAAGAATATCATTGCTACACTTTTCAGGAAGAGATTCAAGATTCCATACATGTATACATACAAGACATATTTAGTACATATTGTTCCATTATGAGTAGACAAATTGAACATCAAGGAATATGTAGTGATCCGTTGCAGATGGGTCAACATTATATGTAGTTGAGTAGCAGAGTTATAGACATTTTTATGACATGTGGACATAGATAGATTCATGAGAGATTTGATATATTTGATATATATATAAAACAGTGGATGCAAGCATATTAACAATTAGAATAAGTGGAATAAGTGAAATAAATGGACAAGTGGAATTAGTTAGTCACAAGAAGGCAAGCAGTGAAAGGCACAACATAACAAGGAAGAGAAATCGCCAGCATAAGCTATATCGTCAGAGGAAAGTATGGTCATCGATGTGAACTTGAAAAGCCATGAAAAATTGAAGTCAAGTAACTTTGAATGTTTTTTTATATATGCCAATGAATTACAAGAGGAAGCACCTATGGACAAGAAACACAAAAAGAGAGAAAATGAAGTATATACAGGAAAGCCCCACATTGATATACACTTAATTTTGTAGAGAAGTCAAGGGGAGATAAATTTCCAGAGGGAGAAACCAAATTAGTAGCATGAGGATAGGGGGAGTTACCCATTTTTCCTATGATGTCAAAAATGAAGAAATATAAAGATCAAAAGCATGAAGACAGGGGGAGAAACCCCAAAAGGAGATACCCTTTGCCACTGATGTCAAAGGGGGAGAGAAATATGAGGAGAGAAATATCATGAGCTTCGGTCATAGGTGGAGCATGTGTGTTGACATGTGAGTGTTGCCATCAATTCCAAAGGGGGAGATTGTTGGATAGTTGGTTGTCATTGATGTCAACATAAGTGGTTTTCATTGGTGTCAACATATGTGATGGGTGTATTTGGAGAAGTCTCCAAAATTGGTCCCCTTATGGCATAGCTCTAAGCATGGCCCTCACAGGAATATGCTTTGAAGAAGTCTACAAGAATCCCCAAAGGTGTGGTTGCGAAGCCCAAAATTGTTTGAGGAATAAGGACATGAAGGACAATGCAAATGTAGGTAACACACTCATAGATGGACAGTCCTATTCATTTTGTTTCCAACGGTAGGTGTAACATCACATAGTTACTCATGGTTGAGGAGTTATGAGGTCATGAAGTTGGAAGCCCTGAAGAATATCTAAGAATCCCCTAAACAATTACAAGTCAATAACTAAAGGGTAAAGTGGTTGCAACAATAAGTCCTTAAGTTAAGGAGAGAAGTTACTTAGCAAAGGTATAAATAAACAACAAGAACCCTCTCATTCTTAGACACACAACTTTATTGAATATCTTCTATGTGATCACACTTGATCTATTGGAGAATATGAAACATGAGTATGAGACAATGAAGGAAGTGTGAAGGTGAAAAGTTTGGGACTGTAGAGGAGAGTGAGGGTTTATGAGAAACCCTAATTTGGATTACCCCCGTAGGTTTCTTAGTGTCTGTCACGTGAGGCCCCACGTGACACTCGTCTTGGTCTCGTGAGGCTAAGAAAGAACTGAGGGAAGACGCTAGTACCAGGTTGTTGAGGCTGAGGAAGAGCTACAAGTCTGAAATATTGTATCAGGTCATCTACAGGTCTAAAGGTATGTTATTATATTTTTTTAAGGCTTGCATCTTGGAAGGTTGGAACATGCTTGAGGCAATATTCCATTGTGAGTCTTGGTATATGCCTTGAGGAACATCTTGGATACTTGGCATATGGTTTGTTGTATGGTATATGTTTGAGGAAGATCATGAGTGATATGGCACATGTTTGATGGCATCTCTTGATACATGGCTTATGGATGTTGGCACATGATTGAGGCACATGGTTTGAGGGTTACATGTTGGTGATGTTATGGGGTATGATTGAGGCATGGTTTTAGTATCTTGTTGAGGGATTGGTATATTCTTGAGTCACATCATTGGTGCATGGTGTGAGGCATATTCTTGGTACATGTATGAGGTTCATTTCTTGGTGATATTGATGCATGTTTGAGGCACTTCTTGATGAGGTTATGGTACATGTTTGAGGTACATGCATTGGATGTTGTGGAACATGTTTGAAGCATGTCATGGTGATATTGGTACATGTTGAGGTACACCTTAGTGATGTTATGGTACATTGATTAGAATCATATCTTGGATATATTGATATATTGGTATCTTGGCTATCTTGGCCATGCTTGAGGCACTTCATTGATGATATCTTATGGTATATGGTGTATGGCATGATTGAGACATATCATGAATGCTATGGTATATGGTTGATGCATGGTATGGTATATGGTTGATGCATGGTATGGTACATGTTGATGTACTTGGTATGGTATATGGTTGATGCATGGTATGGTATGGATTTTGGTACATGGTATGGTACATGTTTTGGTACATGGTTGATGCATGATATGGTACAGGTTGATGTACATGGTATGGTACAGGTTGATGTACATGGTATGGTGATGGTTTTGGTATCCATGTGAGTGGATCTGATTGATGATGATATATCAGTGACAGGGACAGTGACAGGTTGTATGTGTTGAAATAATGTAACTGCGAAGAGTATTCTTATTATTATTTTTATTTTATTCATTGGATTAATCCCCATTGTGGATTAATCATGTCAGTAATTGTATTAGGATCAAATCCCCTTTTGCGGATTGGTCATCGAACAATTGTAATAGGCAGAATAAGAAGTCGGCCCCAACAGTTATTATTGAAACCTAGAATTAAATTAATGGTGGATTAAACCACCCAGAGTGAGAGGTCGGCCCTGCCGGTGAAGAACTTTCACACATGTCAGTCTTGTATATATAGGGAGGCTAGCGCCTCACTTTATCACAAAAATCACTTGCTCATTTTCTTATGAGGCAAGCTGCAATTACCACTTGGAGAGAGGAGAAGAAGAGTGGCACATCTTTTGGAGAGGACTATCTGTATTGGTTTGAGTTATCTCTTGAACATTGTATTAGCAATTTATGATAAGGAAGTTTTTGCTGGGTTTTCTTCCCCTAGAGGGTTTCCCAGGATAAATGTTGTGTCTCTTGTGAATGTGTATTTCTCAGTGATCTTGTTCTTATGATGCTCTTATCTATTGAAATGCAAAGAACTATAATAATGGCATAAACATTAACATGGCATTAGAGCCAACCTGAAGGAAACACAATTTGCAAGAGGAAAAACGTCACTGTTACCGTACCAAAAAATTAGGGTTTTGCAAAAGTGAATATTTTCATCTCCCTAACCACCTAGAAAGTTGTGCCCTACCCCAAGGATCAATTTGGCACCTAGAGCACACCTTTTTAGTGGATGGATCTTCCACAAAGTGAAACCCTAGTTTCAAAAAAGTACAAGAAGTACCAGAGTACCAAAAGTACCAGAAAAATAGAAGCACCAGTCCCGAAATCCGCAGATCAAGTTTGAGGGGGTAAAAGTTGGATTTTCGAAATTCCGACTGCACTAGCTAAATCGCCTCAGCTCAGCGCATCTATCCCCTGGATCAGAATTTCAAAATTCAAAGTTTGAAAAATTAGGGTTTCCTCATAAAACCCTAAGTTGCAGTTGCAGTCTCAGAACTAGTTGCAGTTGTAGTACCAGTTGCAGTTGCAGCCGTAAAACCAGTTGCAATCACCCTTGAAATTTTCTTAGGAGTTGGCAATGATTATCGTTGCTACCAGATGGAGCCACTACCTGCAAATGCTATCCGAGGTATGTACTCACATATGTTTAATGGTTAAACCCTAAAGAGTATTTGCAGGAGAAGGGATCTCTTGCCATATATCCAGAAGGATCTCAAGATCCAAACACATTCAGAGGAATGATGCAACCCATGTGTGATTATTCTAATATACATCTATTTGTTATGAAATTACCTTGATCAATGTTGCGTGTTGAAGCTATGATCAAATTATTAGAAGAATTAAAAGTTGATCATAGAGCTTATCCTCTAACCTAACCTTTTGTAAAGTTAGAGTATTGTCTTAGTACAAAAGATAGGTTGAAGAAAGCATTCGTCACTTGAGTAAAGGAGACCTAGAAGAAAAGCAAGCACTCACTCTTGAGGACAAGGCTCCAGGTTTGATTAAATCAATATTCAAAGGTACACATGACAAGCTGATGACTTTAGTTGAGATAGCAATCATCATAAAGTATTATACTTGATAGCATGTGAGAATATAGATGTAAATACTTTGCCTGATATGACTAACACCTCCTCTAGGAGAAACCTCGTGTG
>ML803392.1:256673-278195 GCA_009831015.1 Picea engelmannii
TCGTATTGTATTCCTTACCTTTAATCTTTGCTTCAGATAAATTATAAGTGATAGCTCTAAAGGAGCTACTGTGATGATTGTTCGTGCTATTGCTTTATATTATCAGAAGGATATTATTCTTGCTTGTTGTTTTGTTGACCTTGGTCCAGGTCACTTGAGGAAGCTATAGCAAAGGTTGCAGAAGGCAACGTGCTAAAGGAGAGATCATAAATGAAGAAATCATCAGTGGAAAAGAAGAAGGTGGGTCCTTCAGAAGCTGCCATGACCCACACTATTGAAGAATCCATGTGAACTCTAGAAGATTAGCTCACATCAACTACAAGGTGCTACCATACATATGCAAAGCTGTCACAAGTTTACCATAACTCAAGGTTGATCATGAAGGTGTAGGCAATGGATGTGCACAAGGGAAGAACATCAAGAACTCGTTTCCGAAGAGGGACAACAAGACAAAAGGAGTCCCAGAACTCATCCATTCAAATGTGTGTGGCCCAATGCCATCATCCTCCATTAATGGGTATGTATACTATGTATCGTTCATTAATGATTATTCTCGTAAAAGACCTAGATATATTTGAAGTGTTCAACAAGATCAAGGAATTCAAAGCCTTGATAAGAGAACCCTTATGTAAGGAATATTAATATACTCAGGTCAGATAATGGAGGAGAATATACCTCAAAAGAGTTCGTGAACTTATGCAAAGATGTTGGGATCAAGATCCCCAACAAAACGGTGTAGCTGAACAGAAGAACAGAACCATGCTGGAAGTTGTGAAGATCAAGATCTTCCTATGTGCTTATGGGCAGAAGCAGCAATGACATCTGTTTATGTGCAGAAATGATTGCCCCATAGTGCACTTGGGCTCAAGACACCAGAAGAGATTTTCACCGGAAAGAAGCCAGAGGTAAGCCATCTCAAAATATTTGGCTGTCTAGTGTTTATCCATATACCGAAAGAGAAAAGAAACAAGCTGGAACCCTCCAGAAAGAAGGGAATATTTGTGGGATACTGTGAGGTATCCAAGGCCTTCAGAATCTACATACCTGGTCACTGTCATATTGAGATCAACAGGGACGTGACCTTTGATGAAGAAGCAGCACTTAAGAAATCAAGAAGATGCCATCTTGAAGAAATGTATGAAGAGGAACCTGTAAATCCCAGGACTACAGAATCTGTGAGGGAAGTTCCCAGAATTGCAGAACCTGTAAGGGAAGTCGTAACTTCCCTTGATGAGGAGATTCCTAAATATCATGATATAACAGAAGTTCAAGAACCTCCTCAAATGACCTTCTCCCATAAAAGAAAGCCTACTTGGGCAAGAGAGATTATTCAAGATGGAGAGAAGTAAGGTGTTCCAAAAGGAACCATGAGACAGGTGAAAAGACCAAATCCATTCTCCAGTTACACGGCTTTGATGTGCAATCTACTTGATGAAGAACCTACATGCTTTGAAGAGGCCATTCAAAAGAAGGAATGGGTAGATGCCATGAAAGAAGAATACCAATCCATAATGAAGAATGAAGTATGGGAAATCGTTCCCAGATCGAAGAATAAAGATGGGGTATCCTATAGATGGATCTTCAAAATAAAACATGCTGCTAATGGAAGTATTGAGAAGTATAAAGCAAGATTTGTCGCTCGTGGATTTTCCCAGAAGGAAGGCATTGACTATGAAGAGACATTCGCTCCTGTGGCCAAATACACTTCAATCAGAACCATTATAGCTCTTGCAGCCAAGATGAAATGGAAGCTACACCAGATGGACGTGAAGACAACTTTCCTGAATGGTGTTATCGAAGAGGAAGTGTATATAGAGCAACCCTAAGGATTTGAGGTTGAAGACATGAAGTCTCATGTCTGCTGATTGAAGAAATCCTTATACGGATTGAAGCAAGCTCCCAGAGCTTTATATGGCCGTATAGACAGTTTCTTGACGAGCTTAGGCTTTACCAAGAGTAAAGCAGACTCAAATCTCTACTTCAAAATTATGAATAATGAACCAATAATCTTACTACTGTATGTGGATGACTTATTCTTAACTGGAGAAGAAAATCTCATCGCTGAATGTAAACAGATACTTGTCGCATAATGCATTACTTCTTAGGCCTTGAGGTATGACAAAGTCTAGAAAGAATCTTCCTTAACCAAGGGAAGTACACGATCGAAATCTTTAAAAGATTCGACATGCTAGAATGCAAACCCATGAATACACCCATGGAAGCGAAGCTGAAGCTGTTGGTCGATACTTCGTCAGACTTGATAGATGCCACACTGTACAGACAGATTATTGGATCACCGATGTACCTAACGAACACCAGACCAGACTCATTTTGGGATCAACCATGATCTCGTGGCAGAGTAGGAAGCAATCTAGTATTGCTCTCAGCATAGCGAAAGCAGAGTACATTGCCGCATGTTCTGTTAGCTGCGAAGCTATATGGATTCGAAAGTTGCTGACTGGCCTATTTGACTTGGAGATGAGAGAAACCGTGATTCTATGTGACAACCATAGCTTCATAAAGATGACAAAGAATCCTATATTCCATGACAGGTCGAAGCACATAGAAATCCGGTATCATTTCATCCGCGACATGGTACAGAGAGGAGCCTTGAAGCTCCAATATATTAGCACGGATGAACATGTTGTTGACATGTTGACCAAGCCTCTATCTAGTCTAAAGTTTGAACACTTTCGAGATAAGCTTGGTATAGTCCGAAAGGACCCTCCCTGAAAGGGGGAGTATATATATTTATTCCTTGCTTCTGACCTCGTTGTTAGACGTAAAGCAAGATGAGTCATTGCTTTTGACATTGCTGTTAGACGTAAAGCATGACAATGTGTGTTCCTTGCTTCTCACCTCGTTGTTAGACGTAAAGCAAGATGAGTTATTGCTTCTGACCTCACTGTTAGACGTAAAACATGACGCTGTGTGTTCCTTGCTTCTGACCTCGCTGTTAGACGTAAAGCAAGATGAGTCATTGCTTCTGACCTCATTGTTAGATGTAAAGCATGAAGCTGTGTGTTCTTTGCTTCTGACCTCACTGTTAGACGTAAAGCAAGATGAGTCATTGCTTCTAACCTCGTTGTTAGACGTAAAGCATGACACTGTGTGTTCCTTGCTTCTGACCTAGTTGTTAGACGTAAAGCAAGATGATTCCTTGCTTCTGACCTCGTTGTTAGACGTAAAGCGAGATGTTGATGTGTTCCTTTCTTCTGACCTCGTTGTTAGACGTAAAGTAAGATGATTCCTCGTTTCTGACCTAGTTGTTAGACATAAAGCGAGATGATGATGTATTCCTTGCTTCTAACCTAGTTGTTAGACGTAAAGCAAGATGATTCCTTGCTTCTGACCTCGTTGTTAGATGTAAAGCAATATGTGATTGACACTAAGCTACCAGCTTAACCGTTGTGACATTGAGTCAGTGTAGTACTGTGATGTGCCAGCCTAGTGTTGTGATGAGGTATCATTTTTAATGATACATTTTGATGTAGATGATGATGGCATTATTTCGAGAATGATGATGATGTCGATGAAGAAAACTTCCAATGACTCGTAAATATGCTAGCCAATGTTTCAAGATGATATTGATGATACTGTCCTCCTGATGCCATTGATGATGCAGACCTCTCTCGCCTGATGCTGTTGAAGAAGACCCTTCTTGTTAAGGGGGAGTGTTGAAATAATGTAACTGCGAAGAGTATTCTTATTATTATTGTTATTTTATTCATTGGATTAATCCCCATTGTGGATTAATCATGTCTGTAATTGTATTAGGACCAAATCCCCTTTTGCGGATTGGTCATTGGAAAATTGTAATAGGCAGAATAAGAAGTCGGCCCCAACAGTTATTATTGAAACACAGAATTAAATTAAAGGTGGGTTTACCCACCTAGAGTGAGAGGTCGGCCCTGCCAGTGAAGACCTTTCACACATGTCAGTCTTGTATATATAGGGAGGCTAGTGCCTCACTTTATCACAAAACTCACTTGCTCATTTTCTTATGAGGCAAGCTGCAATTACTAGTTGGAGAGAGGAGAAGAAGAGTGGCGCATCTTTTGGAGAGGACTATCTGTATTGGTTTGAGTTATCTCTTGAACATTGTATTAGCAATTTATGATAAGGAAGTTTTTGCTGAGTTTTCTTCCCCTAGAGGGTTTCCCAGGATAAATGTTGTGTCTCTTGTGAATGTGTATTTCTCATTGATCTTGTTCTTATGATGCTCTTATCTATTGAAATGCAAAGAACTATAATAATGGAATAAACATTAACAGTATGATTGATTGATCATCAATGATAGGTTGGTGTGATAGAGTGACAATGATTGGTTGATGTGACAATGTTAGTCATAGGTTGATGTGACAATGCTAGTCATAGGTTGATGTGACAGTGACAGGTTGGTTGATGACAGTGGCAGTTACAGGTTGATAAGTGGTAGTGACAATTTTTGTCTACACTTATATTTCAGAGCAACAAGATGGGGCAATTAAAGGGGGTTGTAGCCTCCTTCTGGTTGGTGTCAGAGAACTCAGGGAGTTGGATCTTCCTTCAGGTTGGTGCCTATAAATCGGGGGGTCGTACCCTCCTTTCGGTTGGTGCTGGATAAATTTGGGAGTTGGTGCTTCCTTCATGTTGGTGTCTGTAAATTAGGGGGTTGGTGCCTTCTTCCAGTTGGTGCCAGAGAATTTGGAAGTTGGTGCTTCCTATGAATGTATTCTTGATATATATAAGAAAGCATTTCGTGGTTTTCTCCCATTTGGGTTTCCACATAAATTCTTGTGTATTTTTTAACTGATGTGATATTGTTGAATTGTATTGCTTATGGTTATATGGTCATGATATATTGAATGCAATCATAAATGATATATTTCTGATAAATTTGAGGTTTATATATTGTGATTGAAAGTGGTAAAAATCGATCATATTGATTCACCCCCCGAGAGTATTCCAACACTTGGTTTTTTCCATAAGTGAAGGTCCTTCACACATTAAAAGACCTTTTTGGATAGATTTACATTCCTAAAACTAATTGGATTTTTATGGTGCTTTGCTTCATAGTTACCATTTGCTTTAATGACACAACTCAATTGGAAATTCATATAGAATGGAAGGGTTGAAGATGCTGATGATACAATTTCTTATGGTAGACAATCTCGTGCAAAGAAAAAGACAAGAGGATGTTTTTCGAGATGGTTGATGAAGGGATCATGTGAGAATCCATAAGGCATCAACTAATCAAGTAACATCAAGAGATGTTGATGGAAATTGTGCATGTATGAAAACTAATAATGACATGTGATCTGAAGGAATTGGGTAAGGATTCCTTTAGACATATTTTATACATTTAAATGATGTATTCATGGTTGAATGCATGTGTGTCATTAATACCAATGGGCTATGGCAGAGGAAGAAACCTTTGGTATGCAAAGATGGTTAGAATCTTTGTGATGCATTCATGAAATTTGTATGTTATGTTTGAGATTACTTATGGGTTGTTGTAAATGATGAAATGAAAGGATTATATGCATGGATACTTATAGTTGTTTGGTTTATTGAAAGTTCATATTACAGGTACAATGGTCTTGGATATGACAATGGTTGTAAGTCCATAATGAACATTGGGTGCTACCACTTGCAAGAGACAAACATTATGAAAAAAATCTCATACTTGTGAAATTTGATTTATGTATTAACATGTTTGAAACAAAAGATTTATTATGGAAATTATTAATGTTGGTATCTCATGGTAATTGTATATATATAATACATGTGAGATGATGAATCTATCTAGAAAGGACACATGATGGTCGTTGAAGCTGAAAATCATGGAAATAATGACATTGTATACTAAAGCCCCATTATATGCCTTTATCACCATTGAGATCTGCTATTCTATGTTAGAAAAAGATAGAGGGACACCTTGGTTGTAAGAATCTACAAGTCTCTATACTCTTCTTGTGTAAGGAATCCTTAGCAAATGATGGATCGTGGAGAAGGGGATGCCTGAGCCTAGAGGGTGAGTGACTATAAGGAAGAAGAGACTTAAATGATTCATGTTACATGATAGCTAGGATAATGAGTGCATTGGCTGTGTTTGTTGAAACAATGAGCTGAGTTTTATCCATGGCAGCCATATAGAGAAGATACCTATTCGTACATGTAAGTATTGTACTGGATTGTATACTTTATGTTAATTTATTTAAAATTCAATTTTGAATTGAAATTCATAGATTGGGTTCATATTGATGAATGATTCAATGCATAGAAATGGTCGTGATATATGTGTTTGTGTGTGTGTGTGTGTGTGTGTGTGTGTGTGTTTACTTTCATGAATATTGTAGGGATATGTTGAAATACTAAAATATTGGAGATGTACAAAGACAACAAAGAGAATGACATTGTAGGTATAGTTGAAGAATGAAGAAATAAACATTATTGTGGTAACATAACACCAATGAAGGTGTTATTCCTAGGGGGAGGGGATGCAATATCATGGTTTGAATCTCTTGAATATTGTAAGTATTTTGTTTCTGCAGTTAATAAAAAATGACCAGGGTTGATCGAGCATAAGCATTGTTAGGGACCTAACCTCCCTAACCCCTCACACAAATAGAATAATATATTTCCCATGTAATAAAGGCCCACATTAGTCAATAAGGCCTATTTAATAAATATGAACAAGTCAATGTAAGAATAGCTAATAAAAGCTTCCACTTCTAGAAAGTTATTTAGAAGACAAAATTAGTATAAATAAGAGTAGGAGGCATGATAAAGATTTGTCTTGAGGATTATTGTAATAGAGTTCTGCTCTGCTGGAGGTTGCCCCATTGAATATGAAAGTGAACATTGTTTTCTTTGAATAAAGGTATTATTTTTGGTATTTCTCTTCTCAATATTTTGTTGTTCCATTGATATCTGTTGAATATTCATTTTATGCATATTGTATTACATATGGTACCTTACAAGTGGTATCAAAGAACTTTCCTTAACAAGAATTATGGGTAAATGTTTTTCCAAGGTAGATATGGGTATTTTTGATCTCTTTAAAACATAGAGATATGTCGCTCAACATGTAAAATTGTGGTGGGGAAAAATACACACAGGCGATACAGACGATTTCACGGGGTTTCCTAGAAACCAAAGTTTCACCCTTGTTGGAAACCTATGTAACCCTTGTTGGTACCCCTCGAGTAGTACTACATCAGATATAATTTTTACACAACCATCACTCCCATGTACCGACAAGTATATCAGGATTCCCATAGGTCTCCTAAAACCAACCCTAGATCAATCGATCATCTGCCTAAGTGCTATAGTGCCACTGAGAACAACACTCGAGAATATGCTCTCTAGTACCTTGGTAATCAACTAGTACATATAAGGGTATGGTCGAGCCTCCTTAGTTGGTGCCCTGGGATGTTGTGTTGAGAACTATTGTTCAACCCCACATGTATATCATAGATCTATAACATAGGGAAAACCATTTTCCATAGGCACCTTACAAATCCTAACCCGGGGTGAACATACTAGACAAGGAACAAAAAGTACATTTTTTCCACGCAACCTTTCCTCCTACATTCTCGTTGCGAAATTAATACACGTTTTTTTTTCTATTAATAGTTTGGGCATTTTGACACTACAGTATTATTCAGGCCGAAACCCTTATTTGGGACCTATCCCATTGGAATCCTCTCTTTGCCTTGATCACAGTGGTACCTATAATTTTTAACTCTTTTTTTTCGTGGACCTGACCCCCTTCTTGAAACTCTTCTTTACAATCCATCCTATTGGACTCCCCTTTTCTCCTTAATAATTGTGGTACCTATCACTTATAAGCCCCCCCCCTTTTTTTTATCCTGTGGTCCCACCCACCCTTCCCGACACCCTTGTTTGACACCTGTCCCATTTTATACCTCTTTTCACCATGATCATAATCATATATATCATTTATATGGACCCACTTCCCCTCCCCAACACCCCTCATTCTCCAATGACCACCACTCGCAACCAAGAAATCCTTCACCTGCAAGAAGAATCCAAACGACACAAGACAACATCCAGAGAGTGACTTCATACATTCCTTCCACCAATTCCAGATTGGAAACCTTTGAAGCCAACATTACGGGTGAATTTTCAGCAGTTAAGGGTGAATTGACCTCCCTCACCACCGCTCTCAACCAATGGTTAAAACAGTCCCATGTCTCCCCCTTCTATGAACAACCTTCACACTATGAAGGTGAGGACTCTTCCCATAATATGGCCTTTCATTCTAACTCCCTTCATCATGACCGTCATCTTCCCAAATTTGAGGTGAACAAATTTGATGGCTTAGATCCCATAGGTTGGGTCACTCAAATGGAACATTATTTCTCTTTGCATGGAATTACTAATAAGATAGCCAAACTTCGTTATGGTGTCCTCTATCTGGATCCTGAATGCCGAAAATGGTGGAAATGACATAGAAAGACACAACAAGGGTATGTTGCTTGGACACAATTTTTTGTAGATATTTATGAACACTTTCACACTGACACCCACTATCTAGGTTGTTTGACCAAGTTGAAACAATCTAGCATAGTGGAAGACTTTATATCTACCTTTGAACACTTGGCTTTCCGAACGGAGGGCATGTCAGATGCTTTCTTCTCAGAATGCTTTATCAGTGGCCTCAAGGATGAAATTCGCGCCCAGGTCCTAATGAATCACCCTCAAACTTGGTTGGAAGCTACTCAACGAGCCAAGGAATCCCAACAGATTGTATCTTCCCAGAACCACAAACCCTTCTTTATTCCTTGCACTCGACCTACCAATCCTACCCCTCTTGCCACTTCTCTCAAGATCTAGAAATTAACTCGGGCATAAATAGTTGAACACCAACTCAAGGGTCTTTGCTATAGTTGTGATGAAATATATTTTCTGGGGCACAAGTGTAAAGAACATAAAATTTTTATGGCCATTTCAAAGGATGTTTCTAATGAAGATGTTGAGGTTTCACCTGAGACAACACTACCCCAAGAATATGATCTTACATCTCCCTTTGATCCTTCTAAAGTTGAACCATTGATTTCACTGAATGCTCTCACTGGCTTTTCTGCTCCCCAAACCCTCAAATTGATTGGTTACATTAAGAACAGGAAAGTCATCATGTTAGTTGACAATGGAAGCACTCATAATTTCATTCATCGTTTCCTTGCCCAAGAAATCAATTTTTATATCTGTGCTATCAATAATTTTCAAATCATGATTGCCAATGGTGGTTCCATGTAATGTGGGGGGCATTGTGAAAACATGCACCTACAAATTGGTCAGTATAACTTGAAATCTCACATGTTTTCTATTGGCATGGGTGGTTGTGACATTGTGCTTAGGGTTGAATGGATACACACTCTACGCCCCATAAACATGGATTTTGAATATTTGACTATGTAATTCCAACAAGAAGGCCAACAATATAAATTCCAAGGAATCACAACAGGATCTCCGGTGATCATCAGTTCCCACCACGTGGAAAAGTTACTCAAAAAAGGTCATTCTGACATCATTTCCAAACTCCATTCCATTAAACCAGTTGAGATTTCCTCTGTGCACCTCGACCTTCAATCTATCCTTTCTAAACATCACATTGTTTTCCAAACTCCCCAGGGCCTTCCCCCCTCAAGCGACGACCATGACCATTATATTCCTTAAATTCTGGCCAATCTTCCTCCCAATGTGCACCCTTATCACCATCCCTTTGCTAAAAAAAATGAAAATGAGAAAATTGTCCAAGAATTGCTAGAAGTGGGTGTTATCTGTCCCAATACCAACCCCTATTATTCCCTTGTTGTTAGGGTCCTCAATAAGGAATGAACTTGGTGCATGTGTCCTGATTTTCATGCCCTCAACAAACTTACCATCAAGGACAAATTTCCCATTGCTTTCATAGATGACCTTTTGGATTAACTTAGTGGGGATCAATACTTTACCAAACTTGAGCTCCGTTTTGGATACCACCAGATACATATGAAAGAGGAAGACATTCTCAAGACTACATTTGGCACCCATGAGGGGAACTATGAGTTCTTAGTTGTGCCCTTTGGTCTCTGTAATGCCCCCTCAACTTTTCAAAGTCTCATGAATCATGTCTTTTGTACTTTCCTCCGTCACTTTGTGTTAGTCTTCTTTTATGATATTCTCATCTATAGTAAAACTTGGCAAGCCAATCTCATCCATGTGGATCAAGTTCTCCATCTCCTCTCCAAGCAAAACCTTTTCCCAAACATTCTAAATGTTCTTTTGGTGTCTCTGAAGTTGAGTACCTGGGTCATATTATTAGCAAGTATGGTGTACAGGTGGATCCTAATAAAATTGAAGCTATGAAAAATTGGCCTTGCCCTAAACTCTTATAAGTCTGTGTGGCTTCCTAGGTTTAACGTGATATTATCACAATGTTTTTTAGAATTATGGAAAAATCATGGCTCCTCTCACAACTCTCCTTAAAAAGGAAATGTTGGTTATTTTTCATGTAGTGGATCACTAGCGCCCTTATCTATTGGGACGTCTCTTCCAAATTAAAACAAATAATCAAAACATCAACTACTTCCTGAAACAATGGATTTCATCCCTGGAGCAATAAAAATGGGTGACTAATCTGTTTGGATATGATTATGAGATCATTTACAATAAGGGAAAATAAAATGTGGTGGTTGATGCTCTTTCCAGGAAATATAAAGAAGAAGGGTCCCTCTTTTACCTATCATTCCTTGTTGTTGACTAGCTTCAGGTTGTATGCTAGGAATGGTTACAAGACCCCAAAATTTTCATCTTAATCTAGTAACTGCAAAAAGATCCCCAAGCTGCTTCAAGGTACTCTCGGCATAATGATGAGTTTCGTTATAAAGGACACATATTTAAGAAAACAATTGACCCTTAAATCCACTGTGCTCTCTGAGTTTTATGCTTCACCTACCATGGGTCATTTAGGTTTTACCATAACTTATGAACGGGTCAAACATTCTTTCTTCTAGGACGGTATGCAACATGACATATGCACCTTTGTGGTTGAATGTGATACCTATCAATGCAATAAGGTCTAGACTCTCAAACCTCAAGGCACACTCCAACCAATTCCACTTCCACCTACTATTTGGAAAAATATTTCTATGGATTTCATTGTTGGCTTACCCAAACCAGGAAATAAGCCAATCATCATGGTGGTAGTCGATTGTCTTTCCAAATATGCTCATTTTTGTGCTCTTCAACACCCATTCACATCATCCACAGTGGCTCAAATTTTTACTGATAATATGTTCAATTCCTTGGAATGTCTCATTGTGTCTCATCACAACCTATCATCCCTAAATTGATGGCCAAATGGAAGCGATCAACAAATGTTTGGAAACATATTTGAGGTAGTACAACACCTACCTCAAATGCTGAATGGTAGTACAACACCTCTTACCATACTGCCACTTGCATGACTCCCTTTGAAGTAGTGTACGAACATAAGACACCATCTATTCTTCCATACATGTCGGGTGTCTCAAAGGTTCAGGAGGTTGAGCGCAATCTTACAATCCACACGACCATTTTGCGCATTCTCAAAGAAAATTTGGTCATGGATCAGAACCACATGAAGTAATAGGCAGACCAGAGTTGTTCTGAACGTCAATTTTATGAAGGGGGCCAAGTGTTTCTTCGTTTACAACCATACAAGAAGACTTCACTAAAATCCCAACAATGTCAGAAACTTACCCCCAAATTTAATGTTCCTTACACTATTCTCAAACACATGGAACCAGTGGCATATTAGTTAGCCTTCCCGAGTCACTCCAAGCTACATAATTTTTTTCATGTCTCATTCCTGAAGAAAGTGAATGACACCAAGTGTCACACCCAAAACAATCTACTAGAGTTGGATGACGAAGGTTCCATTTGGTTGCAGCCACAAACCAAATTGGACAAGTGTGAGTGTTATCTTTGTCAGCACACCATCAAGGAAGTTTTAGATCAATGGAAGGTCTAGTCCACCAGAAGATGCCACCTGGGTGTCGGCTACCATTCTGCAACAATTTACTCATCTTAATCTTGGAGGACAAGGTTTATTTTCAAGGGGAGGGAATGTTAGGGACCTAACCTCCCTAACTCCTCATGTAGATAGAATAATATAGTTTCCATGTAATAAAGGATGAAATTAGTCAATAAGGCCTATTTAATAAATATGAACAAGTCAATGTAAGAATGCCTAATAGAAGCTTCCAATTCTAGAAAGAGCTTCCTCTATAATGTTCTTTAGAAGATAGAATTAGTAGAAATAAGAGTAGGATGCATGAGAAAGTTTTTTCTTGAGAATTATTGTAATAGAGATCTGCTCTGCTCGAGGTTGCCGCCTCGAAGAGGCAATCAAACATTGCTTTCTTTGAATAAAGGTATTATTTATGGTATTTCTCTTCTCAATACTTTGTCATTCCATTGATATCTACTGAATATTCTTGTTTCTGCATATTATATTACATTTGGTACCTTACAAGCACCTAAAGGGGCTATGATACCACAAGAGGGGAAAGGTGAGAAGGGGGGTTTATGCCTAAGAACATCTTCCTTATGTTACCTTGAACCTTCACTCATTTCAAAAATTGAGTTGTAAAGCTAAAATAGGATAAGATGAGTGGAGGAAACAAATTCCTCAATCTAAGCCATCATTTCCTAAAAACTAGAAATTTTTCTCCCCTACATTCTTGGAACTAGGTAATGTGGAGTAGGATAGGTAATGTGGATGCCTGAGAGTTGTTTTTTCCTCAAGAAACTTAGCAGTGAAAATCACTTGGTTTGGACCTGTTTAGTTTGAAATTTAGATATTTGTTTTTCCTACTTCGCCCCGGTGGTATCATAACCCGACAAGGGGGTGGTGTACACAACGAACTATCTACGGTTGGGTGGAAATCACTTGCTCAATTGGTTGTTTGGTCAACAATATTCAAAATATAAGTTTATCTCTTCCTATTATAAAACTGTATAGTTGTGAAATTTTTTCTTAGATGAGATAATTCATGTTTCTGCAATTATTTTGTGTTTATATCTTAAATGTAAAGTGGGACTGTGTTTGTTTTTCCTTCTAGATCTGCCACGAAAGTCCAACACCCATAGTGCAATTAGTATTTCAACATGTAGTAGCGTTTTAGATAGGATTTTCAATTAGTCTCTCGATTGTTGTATGATGCATTAAACTGTTGTGGATATGGAGAAGCGGGGTCTCTGTTTTTATTTTAAATTTGCATTGTTGAGAAATATATATCAGAGTGTTCCCAAGCTCTATAATTACTAATATATTCCACTAAATTTTCCTAGAATTTTACTTGGGTCGTTTTACTTATTGTCAGTCCAATCACATTATAGATATGACATACTTCTATGTCTGGTTGTTGAGGTTAAAAGTTATGGTCTCTAATTCTTTACAGGTATGAACCTGGAGCATTGCTTTGTTTTCTCCTAGAATAAAAAAAAAATCGGTTAAATGTTGGAAATAATGGCTAGGCAGTTTTTCCCATTTATAAATATTTCATATATTTATATGTATATCACATTGGAGACTAGAAAACTTTGATATACGTAACCAAGTATTTAACATTCAAGGAAAATTGGTAGTTTCAAACATATGGGTGACATAGATTGTGAGTGCATTCCTCTGGAATTTTTGCCAAGACTTCTGATCCAGGTAGATATCGGTGGCCACCCACCTTTTCCAACTATCTCAAAACAGTTTTCTGGCATTTTTGGTAATTTACTATTTTTAGCAGTTTTAAACTTCCGGGGCCATTTTGAGGGCCTAAATGAAGGTTTTCTAGGATTGAAATTCTCAATAATAACCAAAGGCTTTGATTGATCCCCCAAAATGAATCTCCTCGACGATACCTTTCCAACGAGCTATCATGCACCCAAACGAAGATCGTATGCCAAAGTTACACCCCCGGGAAGTTGATACACCAAATTACCCAAAACGGGGTCCACAAAACTGTTGGCTTTTCATCTTCCGGGGTTAGGGTTTTGGATTTTCTTTATGATAAAAGGACTTTGGAGCCTCATTGTAAAATCGTCCTCTCATGGATGCGAGTAACCGTCACATCTCTTCTCAGAGATAAGATGCCACCATTCTAGCAAGTCTTTCACTCTGTATTTTACAGTCTTTGTACATTTTCGCTCATTAATAAAAAATTATGTATTACTATATATTTGTGTTTATGGTTGCATCTCTGATACATTTATGTTATAATATTGGATATCCAAGATATCTCTATACATTTCTTTATTATATCTTCGCTCTCATTTCGTGCCGAAAATAATCTGGATCAGTTCAGGCTGCTCTTGATATTTTTTTCTTCAGTGCATGTCCCCCACGAGGTCTGAGTATAGAAAGTTGGTTCTCGAGCTTGTATCTCTTGAATACAATTGATCTCGCGTGCCCAAGAAACCCTCTATGGCGGAAGAAAAGAAAAACGACGGAGCAAACGATTCTATCAATCTGTTGCTTGAGCAAACTCTCACGCGAGAAAGGGACGAAATGATGGATACGTTTTCCCACATCCTTCAACACTAGCCGATAGAAACATGCGCATATTCATCAAACAACCACTTTGGAAGCACCTCTCCTTTCAAGGTACAAGTTAATTTTGATATTCCCGTATTTGAAGGTCAGATAGATGCGGATGCCCTAGACAAATGGTTAAATTTGTTAGAAGTTTATTTCTCTGTTCACCATTTTTTCGACAGGGAAAACATCACCTTTGCACTCCTTAAATATCTTCCCCATGTCAAACATTGATGGGAAACTTACTAGGAGAAAATTTCCACACAAGAGTCTGGAATATATGGGGCCGATCCCACTTGCTATTTTTTTATGGACGCAGTAAAGGAACAATATTACCCTATTGGAAACTACGAGGAGCAATACATGAGATCGACCACACTACGGAAAGAGAGGGGCCAAGCAATTCCAGAGTTCACCAATACCTTCCATACCTTGCACACCAAGCTGGGTATCAAAGACTCTGAACGACATTTAGTTCTGAAATACCATGGGGCTATACATAGATACATCCAAACTGAAATGAATTTTCTGGACATCTCATCACTTGGTGCTGCTTATCGATATGTTGTTAAAATCGAGCATAAATTTAAGCACCAAAACAAACGAGAGTTCGGGTCTGTAAATCTGCAACAACCAAAGTTTGATAAATATGACCCTAACAAATAGTCTTCTAAAAACCAGTCCAAGCCATAGGAAAAGAAGGGTCACAGGAAGACAAAGAAAGACACCAAAAAATGGTGCAATTTCCATAAAATCCCTTGGCACAACATTGATGAATGTCACTCAAAACAGTCATTGGTGGCCGAAATCAAAGACAAAGAGCCAAACCCTGATTCAAAATCTGATTCAGAAAATATTGACAGAAGACAGATCATCGACGTAGACCCCACTACTATTGTCGCGACCACATCAATTCAACTAGAAGAACCAACAGATCCTGAAGAGGGGGAGCACCTTTTTCATGTTGGCATGTTTTATAGGCAGCGTATGCTTGTCATTGATGGCAAGTACAACATCGATGATGGCTTGAGTACAGGAAGAATGTAATAGACGGGCACCAGAAGTATTTTGGGAAGACGCTGCAGAGCAAGCTCGATAAGATCAGAAGAGATAGTGCAGAGGATGGTTGGCATGCTTTACAGGCAGTATGTGCTTGCCACTGATGGCAAGATCAGAGTATGTAGCGAAGTAAAAACAAGGACAAAGTAAGCTTAGGAGGAATTAGCGCAGAGTCGAATGCAGTTTCTAAGCTCGGGAGGAGAAGCGTCAGTGATCGTTGGATTCCATTTAAATTCCCGAAAGAAGGAGGACCATCATATCAGATTGTAGACAAGAAGAACGCACAGAAGAGGAGGACAAATCTTAGGCATCAGATCTGAGCATAAGTTCCGACCATCGTTGGATCAGGAAGAACCTCCACGTTCTTTAAAGTGCAAGATCGAAGCGATAGTCCAACTCCATTTTGGAGTTTTGGCTATCGGGATTTCGGATATCGGGAGATGGAAATGTCAAGGTTCTTTACAACATGAGTCCTGAAATCACGAAATAATCCTAACCATTGGATCGAGGACTGATTTGAACTATTGATCAGGCACAATGAAGGCTTGTGGAGTTTCGAAGCCTCGATAAAATCTTGACCATTGATCCAAGAGGGACACGTGGCAGAAGATCAGAGCATGTCAAAGACTCCATTTCGGGGTTTCACGAATCGCGACTTGGAGAGTCAAGAAACAATACCACAGGAATGTCGAAATCGCGAAATGATCTGAGCCATCAGATCAAGGTTTGATGTGGACCGTTGATCCAACCCCATTTTGGGGTTTCGGATATCGGAAGTTGGAGTGTCGAAACACTTTGCAACAAGAATGTCGAAATCGTGATATGATCGGAGCCATTGATTCAAGATCTGATCTGGACCGTCGAATCATAGGACAAGTGGCAAGCGATTGGAATTTCGCTGACTTGGAATCAACAGAGCATGGTGTGGAAACTTGCGAGATGTGAGATAGCGATAAGACCTGGACCGTTGGATCTATGGAGATTTCAACCGTCGATCAGACTCAATGAAGTTTATAAACTCGCGAAATATGAAGCGCCTTTTGGCACAGCCTTTGGTCACTGCCGGTGGTCACGAGAAAGGAAGGAGCTAGTTCAGACAAGCTCCATTTCGGAGGTTCGGGGATCGGGACATGGAGAGTAACGAAATCTTTACCACGGGGATCCCGAAATACCGAAATGCGAATTGGCGAAATAAACGCAAGATCACATGGAGTCAATCCAACGGTGCAGGGGATTTTGGGCACGATTGGAGGGCTAATGTTGTTCCTCGCAGTCTAACTGCTGGAAACCATTGATGGTCTCTGCCAAAGGATTTGAAGAGACCTCTGTGTGATCGCCAGAGGAGTTGAAGGGTCTCCAAGCTTCTTCTAGTGAATGAAGATGATTCTTAGAGGGACTGACAAGTGGATGAGCATTGAAGTTTGTAACTGAAGTAGAAAGTATAAGCTCGACTATGCCAGAGAAGACGAAAAGTCTCGACTGCCAGAGAGGCTAAGGAATCTCAACATGACATCTAGTGATGTTGAACGCGTGGGAAAATTGCTAGAGAAGCTAAGAAGTCGTAATGATGATCAAACAAAGCACTCACTGTGAAGAGATGTAGAAGCATTGCGCATATCGCATGCACAAAGTGCACAGAAGCTATAAGAACACGACACAGAGAAGTGATGATGTTGTTGTTGCTGAGGTGAAGTAATGCATGTGTGAGGAAGTAAAGAGGTGGTGTAGCAGCTGAAATGGATAGGAAACAATAGGTGCATTGAATGGGAATGGCACACATAGCACAAAAGGAAGAAGAATAGAATGGGCAATGGATGCATGTTGGAAGACAGTGAGGAAGACTGAGTAGCAAAATCTTGCAGAACAATGATGAGACTGGTAAGCTGTTATTGAACACTATATCACTGTAATTGGTTTCAGTATTTCATATTCATATTTCAGGGTGGTTGGGAGGTGCTAGGGAGGACTGGTGTCCTCAAAGGTTCAAGTGGGTGCTTGAACACAGGGAGTTGTAGCTTCCTTCTAGTTGGTGCTAGAGAAACCAGGGAGTTGGTGCTTCCTTCCAGTTGGTGCTAGAGAAACCAGAGAGTTGGTGCTCTCAGCAAGTTGCAACTTGCAAAATAGAGGTTGTAGCCTCACATTGAGTTGGTGCTCAATTATAGATGATGTATAGAACTTAAAAGACTGCCTATCATTTCGAAGAAGAAGAGGTTTTCTCCCTTTATGGGTTTCCTCGTGAAAATCTGTCTCTGTGTATATCTTATGTGTGACTGATGCTCATTATTTTATTGTCCATATGCTGTATAATGTTGATGATCACTTGAAGAAAGATTAAGAATGTATTAATAGACTTAAAATTGTTTAAGCATAATAACAACTGATTCACCCCCCCTCTTAGTTGTCTTAGTAATTTCAACATTTCATTCATAGATGTGGGTGAAGGGAACCCCACTGCATTTTATTGTTGATAGCGAAAGCCAGAAGAACCTCATCTCAGCAAAGGTCATCAAACAGTTGGTATTGTTAACAACACCACACCCACAACCATACAACATTGGGTGGCTTCGCCACGGACAAGATCTTCGTGTCATCCAACAGTGTCGATTGTCATACGAAATTCATCCCTTCAAGGATGAGGTATTATGTGATGTTTCATCACTGGATGTCTGCGATGTTCTCTTGGGCTAGCCATATATGTGAAAGCTTCATGCTATCTATGAGTCTCGACCCCGTAGTGTCATTGTTACTATGGGGGGTCATCTCTATAGGATACCAGAGGTGGTTCTGACTACTGTCCCACCTAAACAATGCCGCAAGGTAGTATCTCATACTACACAATTTAGCTTCTTCACAATCTGTTCAAAAGGTGAACATAAGAATATTGCCACCACTACAACCTTGGCCCAAGCACCTTCTGTCCAACAAATTCGGGTCGACAAGACTACAACAAAGCGTAAAGATTCCATCTACACACAGACATCTCATGTAGCCAGACTGATTAAAAAGGTCCAACCCTTCTAGCCACAGGTTTGTGACAACCTTCAAAAAGTTAAGCAACGTAACTTCTCCAACAAGGCAAGCAACTCATCAAGATGCAGATTCAACAAACTCTTTTCCCTCTCCCCCGGGAACTCAACATAATGGAGATCATTGCTTCCTAAGGATGGAGGATTGATCCAGGTGGATATCGGTGGCCACCCACCTTTTCCAACTAGCTCAAAACAATTTTCTGGCAATTTTGGTAATTTACTATTTTTAGCAGTTTTTAACTTCTGGGGTCATTTTGAGGGCCTAAATGAAGGTTTTTCAAGATCTAGATTCTCAAATATAACTAAAGGATTTGATTGAGCCTCCAAAATGAATCTCCTCGATGATACCTTTCCAACGAGCTATCATGCGCCCAAAACGGAGATCGTATGCCAAAGTTACGTCCCCGGGAAGTTGATACACCAAACTACCCAAAACGAGGTCTGCAAAACTGTTGGCTTTTCATCTTCCAGGGTTAGGGTTTTGGATTTTATTTATGATAAAAAGACCTTTGAAGGCTCATTGTAAAATCGTCTTCTCACGGATGCAAGCAACCATCACATCTATTCTCAGAGATAAGTTGCCACCATTCTAGCGAGTCTTTCACTCTGTATTTTACAGTCTTTGTACATTTTTTCTCATTAATAGAAAATTGTGTATTACTGTATATCCGTGTTTATGGTTGCATATCTGATACATTTATTTTATAATATTGGATATCTGAGATATCTCTGTACATTTCTTTATTATATCTTCGCTCTGATTTCGTGCCAAAAATAATCTGGATCAACTTCCCTTTGCTCTTCTAATGTTCTTGGTTTTTTTAGTTGGTATCCTCATTTGGATTGTTGGGATACTACTCAGTTGCATATTCCCATGCTACATATGTGTTATAGTTTGGGTGGAAGTTGCCTTGGATTTGATCAAGTGATGAAGTGGTTTACTTCTCAAATACCTTGTTGAGCAGAGAGACTAAGAGATATGCCCAGACCCTCAAATATTCTTTTGTGAATTTTGTATGATATGTGTGTTGGATTGCACATCAAGTTTTATTATTCAATATTCGTAGAATGGGACATCATTAAGGTGCAATTTCTTGACCCAAATTTAGCAATAAAATCAATTATGAATTAGAACACTTATAAGTTAATTTTTCTAAGCAAAATTTGATTCAAGTGACTCCTAGATTGGAATGTGGGTTGATGATGACTATGTTGTGTGATTCACATGTTTCTCTTTAAAACATGATTCACTTATTGTGACATAAATGTGTAACCTTACCTGCTAGTTTTTTGTTTAATTGTTGATTTAAATGAAGTAATGGAATTTGATGTTTTCTTCGGATAAAGTACATATTCCATGATTTCCAAGGTAAATGAATCACCACAAGATTGAACTTCTAGAGACTTCTATCATGCTACTAAATTTGTACTTAGTTGCTTCCACTATCTAGAGGGAGGAATTGAAGTATTGTTTTCCTTTCTATGGGAAAGAGTGATAGTGGGTTACAATGACTTTTAAAAATTTGTGCTCTAGAGAACTTGATTATGGGCACTATTATTCATTGTTTGAGTTCATTGTAACATACCATCTGTCCTCTAGGTGAGGTAGGATGTAGGACTTGAAGCCCAATTTGAATCCTAAAATAGAGAAAAAATGTAAAAGTTAGTCAAATTTTGGACTTGTAATTGGATAGACTGTTCATATTTGGATAATTTCTTTAGGTAAGAACTCTACTACTGAATAATTCATTTTTGGATTTTATTATCTATAAATCATTGCAACTTACAAGTAATTTCTTAGCAGGTCAATTAAACCATTGATAGAGGTTTAGATCCAAAGTTAGCTATGGATTCCCAAATGAGTCATATATAAATACTATTGAGGTTTATGAAACCTTGTTCTACCAACCTCTGCTTGTTTTTATAGAGTGATGAATATAATTTATTTTCCCATATGAGAAAATTCAACTTACAAGTAATTTCTTAGCAGTTGGTTCAATTAAACCACTGATAGAGGTTTAGATCCAAAGTTAGCTATGGATTCCCAAATGAGTCATATATAAATACTATTGAGGTTTACGAAACCTTGTTTTACCAACCTCTGCTTGTGTTTATAGAGTAATGAATATAATTTATTTTACCATATGAAAAAATTCAAGACATTAAATAAATACTCTATCTCATTGATGGTTGGTTTCTTCTAATTGATTCCAAGTCAAACTGATTTATACAAATATTGGCACCTTCATGGTGATTGGAGATGATGCTGCCTTTGGCACTTTCATATTGCTATTCTAAATGACAACATATAAGTGATGTTTTTTGTTTACAATGATCTGCCTAGTTGTTATGCACTGCTCAATTTTATGTTTATCTTTCATGCTTATGCATGTAAACTTTACTCCAGATGACAACTATATCGATTATATAGTTGTTTTCCTTAGTGCTTGTATTTTTGGTCTTTACCCTGATGGTAAATATAGTAATAGCAGTGAAAGACCAAAGATTTTGTATGGAATTGAGCATAGCCATTCTATACGTATTAATTTTAGTGTTGGAATCATTACACTTTTTTTTTAAAGGGTGGGGTTGGGCTCGACTCCTTAAGAACTCGCCTTATATGTGATCTTTATGTAGTTTGGCTTGGGTTGTAGTTGCATGGAGGTACGTGCGAGGGTTGTAGACCTAAAAATGTTTTGTTTTATTTTATTTTATATATTATAAAAATAATAATGTTTATATTATTATATAATTATACATAAGAAAAACAATATTTCTTTTTATATATAATTATATAAAAATATGAAAAATTATATATATAGTTTTTCATATTTTTATATTGTTTTTTATATTTGTAAATATATATATATA
>ML803392.1:280241-297684 GCA_009831015.1 Picea engelmannii
ATACCATGTGTAACACCATTCTCTATTCTAACTCTTTAATGGGTGTTATAAATTACAATTACTCTATTTGATCTTGTTTCTTTTCATCCTTATGAAATGTGAAATTTATGGCACTAATCTAATGTTAAAAAAATTCTGATTTGTTATTGTAAAATTGTAAGTTAAGCCTAAAAATTAAACATTTCATGTTGGCTATCAAGCATAACATTCAACAATCAATCCTTGTAGCAATTAGCATGTAATGAGGATATTAAATTCAAGCATTTATTTCAATTTCATTAAACAATTGATTAATAAGTTTCTTTACAACAATTTATTTAGCAAATTGATAACAAAATTGATGGAGTAATAAGGAGAAATACCTCTAATTATGTTTGACTTAGTCCAACATAGCTCCTTTTCAAATTTGGCTTGCCCAAATTTAATTTGTATCCTCCAAGCCAACTAAGAATAAACTATCCAACTCTCTAGCTCTAAGAAATATTGGGTTTCCCAGCCTTCTATGCTTAAAGCTCCAAGAACAACAACCATCCCACAAAACTAGTATCTCAAAAGTTCTGATAGGTCCAAGCAATTCAATGGCTCTCAAAATAGTTCAATACCAATGCTTTTCTTCCAAGATAGCTCCCCCCTTTGCAACCTTTCCTCCTCCTCCTTATCCTATTTCCGTCCCCTATTCCCAAGGTCTCCTCAAGTACCCTCGTTAATGAGAAAAAAAATAATTAAAATAAATTGATAAATGGATTAAATAAAATAATTAAAACAAAGTTGTGAAGTCTTTGTTCTAGTGGGAGCTCATAAAACTTGACTATTTCCCCCAAAATTCATAGCAACCCATATCATTTAATTCATCATACCAACAAATAATCAAAGTCGAGGAGGATATTTAATGCTACTACATATTTTCATATGTAATATAATTTACATAATCATTCAACCATTAATTGAGACGTTAATAACCTTGTTTAGTAATTAATAGATCAAATGATTGGACTAGCGTACATGCACAACGTATCTATGCATAGCTAGTGTACCCATAACTTGTGCGTGCACTAATGATAAATAATCACTACCACTAATGCATAACTCTTGTATGTTCACAACTAAGCATGCATGATAGTAAATCCACTAAATGCATCATTTAATAAACTTAACTAACAAAATTACAATAATTCATCAATCATTGATCATCACATTGAAATTATTGGAAATGAATCAAAACAAGTGTTATAAACATGGTAGGAACCAAGTAAGAAAATAATAGTGGCACATCTAATCCCCAAACAATGTCCTCAACTAACTCTAAATCATCCTTCTTCTATATCGTACTTCCATCTTCCACATCCTATCATTTCCTTTGTTGCAATATGCTAGAGTGTCAACTATATTGAGCTAACTACATATATAACTTGTAAGTGGAAGCGTCGACTACACCAACTTAACTTCCCTAGCGTGAAATTATCATTGTCTATCACACATCTATGAGAGTGTGGCTTAACACAACCCTCCTATGACTCCAGGTTTGAGAGGATAAACAATGGACAATACATCTTCCACTCCTAATAAAACTAGGGTCAACTCCCTATCATTGACCATAGTGTGTCATTGTTGTTGTTGTTCTTAGAGCTTCGTCATTGAATAACTAGTTTGGGGCAATGATGCTTCATGCAAAACCTACACTTGCCCACACATGATAACAATTTTTCAACAAATAATTAAATCACGAAATAATGCTTTATATCATACCATTACTCTTTCAATATGCACGACATCAACATTACTTCTATGCCACAATTATCTGGGTATCCTTTAGCCCCTTAACTTGTAGGTTAGCCTAGTAAAACACACAATCATGCATAATTATATAGCTATTTTCATACTATTACCAATATGACATATTGGCATTTAAAGTAAAAAAAACATGTATAATTACCATGTGCTTTGCACCAACAATCCATTCATAATATAAATAGAATTGATATCCACACACCAAACTTTTATTTTAATTTTTGCATGCTTAAAAAAATAATCTAATTGTCATCATTAAACCATAATCAACAACACTCATACATTAATTTTCGCATATAGGTAGGTCGACATATCGTCATAATATAGTTGTATCAGTGTAGTTGACTTCAACAAAGATTTAGCAAAGGAATAACAATATAGGCCATAATGTAGTTTTGTTGTTTTAAAAGCCAAATTATGAGGCATTACATATTCAATTAAGTATGAGGTCATGTTCTTTGAATAAGGCCCATTAGGTAGTTAGTGTGTGGTTACTCAATGTAAAAGAGTTAAGTAAGGCCCATTAGGTGATTGGTACTAATTAATGATGAGACCACAAGTAGTTAGGGTTTTCTAGTGATAAACTATTTGTAGTGGTAGAAGGCTATGTAATGTTTTGTCAAGTATTTTCGTTGTATTGGAGCTCTGCTCATTTGGAGGTTGCCCCCTCAAAGAGGCTCATGAACATTGTTCTATTTCTAGATTATAAATATAAGAAATTATTATTTGCAAGTTCAATAGTTGTGTTTCTCCTATTTTACTTTACGCAGTTTATATTTCTCTTGACATTGCTCATAATTTATTGTTTCTATTGATTAAGGACAGTGCAAAGTGAAAGATAGAGTCTATCAAAAGAGAAGGGCCGCCTAAAACCATAATCTTATTGATAAAAAGCTAGAGATGATCATGCTAAATGTTAGGGTCTCTTGAAGTAGGGTCACCCACTACTCACTCAAGGTTGACTTGTATTGGCACAACAAGGAGACCATAGCTTACATCATGTATATACACCTAGAACACGATAATCCTATACTGGATACCATCTTGGACACTCTATAACTATTGGAGGACAATTATGACTCCCTTATAAACACAATTCAAGACTCAACTATGGAACATGGGGGTTCAGGTTTAGAAGGTAGGATCCAAAGGACTCATCAATACTAGAGGAGGACTTCGAGCTCCAAGCTAACAACAATTTAAAGCACCTTGTCTCACTTTTATCTTGGTTCCCTTCTCATCCTTTATGTTTATTTCTTTTGGTGCTTGTCATGATATATTAAGATCCAGTTCCTTCCACTTAATTTCATTGGATAGTGGGCCAACTCATGCAACTTTTTCTGGGAAGACCATTTATACCTTTTTAACTTTAGATATAACTAAACTAGACATTACTTTATAATCTTTTTTCTTTGAATCAATTGGTAATGAGGTTGTCAAGAACAACTAGACAACCTAAGTTTTTGTGTTTTTCTATCAAACATATGAGAAGTCTTGTCATTCATATATACATATATGTAGTTAGGCTCATTCTTACATTTTTAAAAACAACTCTCATTAACACTAAATTAACAACTTTAAAAATGATTGCATCAATGTCTTCCATAATATTTATAATAATTTCGATCAAATTTCCTTCATAGCAGTGCAGTTCCATCTAAATTATTTTATTATGGTTCAGAATAAATATGATTATGGATTTCAATTGCAATCATCAAATTAATTAAGTATGTTTTGTTTTTGGTGTTATATTTAGTGTTAAATATGATGGAAATGAAGTTTCATATATACTTTATTTTTTAAAATTAGATATTGTGATTTTCAAAGAGAAAACATATATTTTTAATCATTCAAATCCACTAAAATTAAAGTAAGTTTAATGATTAAAAACATATGTTTCCTCCTCCATACTTTATATTGAATACTTTTTTCAAAATGAAAAAAAGATAAAAAAAATTCAAAAAATTATTTTCACATAAGTTGTTGACCGAAACATCTAAAAATATGATTCCCGTTGCTGGGATTCGAAACCGTGTCGCTTGGGTGCTGGAAAGAGCGAAGCATTTAAAAATTCGATTTCCGTTGCCGGGACTTGAACCCGGGTCTCTCGGGTGAGAGCCGAGTATCCTAACCAACTAGACTACAGCGGAGCTGGTAATTTTGTCGTGTATCTTACTATGTAAATAGAGCGTATCAGATTAGACCAAATCTAATTAGTTATATCTTCTCTTTCACCAAGCAATCAGTTATAAAAACGGGCAGAAGCGGCTGTATAATACACAGACAAATAGTGAAAGAGAGCGTTCTTAATAATGAATATTATCACTGATTAATTGGTTTAGAATTCGATGTTGTTGCAGAGGCCACGCTAACAAGAGAGTATTATTATATAATGTGTTATTTTATTTCTTTTTTCTTTTTTAGGAATTGAATTGAATTCAATGATGATTTTAGGGGATAAATTTGTTCAAAAGTTAATTGGTTAATTTTTTATGGTTTTTTTCGAAAAAATATTTGCCATTCTAAAAATGAATAGCCCAAATTCTATAGGATAAAATTATTTTAACTTATTATCACTGATTAATTGGTTTAGAATTCGGTGTTGTTGCAGAGGCCGCGCTAACAAGAGATTATTATTATATAATGTGTTATTTTATTTCTTTTTTCTTTTTTAGGAATTGAATTGAATTCAAGGATGATTTTAGGGGATAAATTTGTTCAAAGGTTAATTGGTTAATTTTTTATGGTTTTTTTCAAAAAAATATTTACCATTCTAAAAATGAATAGCCCAAATTCTATAGGATAAAATTATTTTAACTTATTATCACTAATTAATTGGTTTAGAATTCGGTGTAGAGGCCGCGCTAACAAGAGAGTATTATTATATAATGTGTTATTTTATTTCTTTTTTCTTTTTTAGGAATTGAATTGAATTCAAGGATGATTTTAGGAGATAAATTTGTTCAAAGGTTAATTGGTTAATTTTTTATGGTTTTTTTCAAAAAAATATTTACCATTCTAAAAAATGAATAGCCCAAATTCTATAGGATAAAATTATTTTAACTTATTATCACTGATTAATTGGTTTAGAATTCGGTGTTGTTGCACAGACCGCGCTAACAAGAGAGTATTATTATATAATGTGTTATTTTATTTCTTTTTTCTTTTTTAGGAATTGAATTGAATTCAAGGATGATTTTAGGGGATAAATTTGTTCAAAGGTTAATTGGTTAATTTTTTATGGTTTTTTTCAAAAAAAATATTTACCATTCTAAAAAATGAATAGCCCAAATTCTATAGGATAAAATTATTTTAACTTAAAAATAATCAAAAAAATTAATAAGATTCTCCAAAATTTCTACATTTAAAAATAAATTTTCATCCTTAAAATCATCCCCAATTGAATTAAGGCCACAAACAAAACTAATTTCTTTCATCCTTCTCAAGAAAACCGTATTCAGTTTCCTTGACCCTAGCCCAGCCGATCCTCTCCTCTCCTCTGTATTGGTGATGATTTTCCCTATAAGGATTTGTGATGGTTCCCCCTTTAAGAACAAGCCTTAAACCCACATTCCCGTTGTGAATCGAACTTGCAACCTACGTACATTCTTATACTGAACTTTTAGTTAGGGATCTCTATTTAATGTTATAGAATAAAAAATTAACCAAAAACTTATAGGACCAGAAATACTTAATAAGAATAACATCAACGAATCTAACGGCACAAAATTTTAAAAATGACAACCAAATTACCATTAAAACAGTTACTTAAAATTAGTTGGTATGTTTTGGTATAATAGTTGGTCCGTTTTGATATGTTTGTAGGTTTTTTTTTCAATGTTTGCTGGGTTTTTTTTTTCAATGTTTGCTAAATTTATGTAAGTAATTATCAATTTGGTTTTTCTACGTTTTTGCATATTTTTATATTTTCTAAATTTAAAAAGTTTTACTAAACTGAAAAAGTTGGAATTTTTCAATGGTCCAACATGATTGATAATGGTCCAACATGATTGATGGGACTAAATACTTCCCAGAGCTATTTTTTTCTCATAATTATGAGAATTTTAAATTAATTTTAAAATGAATAAAAATATTTTTTTTTTTAAGTTAAAATTTGTATTACTTCAAAAATCTGGAAATTTTTGTCAGTTGGCTTACTAAGAACCAAGTCATTGACAATGTTGTTAGTTTGCCATAGAGTTCTTATACATAGAAAGACATTATTGTCAAAGTGCCTCTATTTATAGGACATGTTCCGAAAACTTGAATATCTAGTAGTACTAGAGCCTAGAGTCATTGAATATAACCAAAAAAAGACAAAAGCACAAAGTTGATTATACTCCATGTGCTCTGTCGCCTCCATTGTTCTGTTGAGGGTGATGCCAGACGAGAGTCAAATTATAGGGTTGTCCACAAGTTAGACACACCCGCATCATCGATCCACCGGTGAAAGACTAGAAGAGGACATCCAATCGACGATTGATGAGTTCTTGTCGAAACAATTGGTATGTTGCATCACAACATATGTCCATAAGCAGTTGCATGTGCTCTAAAGAGAGGTTAGGTGTTCTAATCGGTTCAGATTGAGGAGGACTTGCTCTTTCCCGTTGTTGGGTGGACAGGTCCTATTCTTCGATTATTGGGTAGGCCCATTTCTCTTCAGGCGGGAGCAACGAGGAGGGATTATCAATAGAGTAGGTCGCACCAAGGGAAGATGGAAAGGGGATCGTGGATGTATGTGTTTGCAAAGATGACATGGAGGTGCCATCCAATGGAGGTGGAGAAGCCGAGGGGGAGGTCATGAGGCCCAAAGGGAGAGAAGATGGGGAGAGGCTGGGGCTTCTTCCAAAATCAAGCATCCCTAGTGCTCCTATTCTCGGCCAGGGGATGAACTAGAATCAACAACTGAAGGGGAGACCATCGAATCAAAGTGTGTTAAGAACCAATACCAGATCTGAAGATATAATCAACACAATTACTGAATACACAATAGATCCACAAAGAAATATAGAAGAAACCACACTTTATTATTACCAAAACCCTTGAGGTAGGGCAACACCATACAATGGATCTTATTATGGAAGGGATCCTCTCCTGTTCACTTGCCTCTTCGAGGGGGCATCCTCCTATTGAGCTACAGCTCACAATACAATATTTCTCTTCATGTCTCATTACATTGCTTGAACCCCTTTATATAGTGCTATCATCTCCTAAGAACATTCTAGAGGAGGAATCTTCTAGAAGTAGAACCTTCTAAGAAGTTCTCTTACATTTATTATATCTAACTACCATAGTGGGACTTATTTAATAATATAGTGGACCTAGTCCACCTTACATTGAATGACCTCCACTATTATCACTATGGGCCCTTTGGGCCCCCTCACTACCTCTCTAGCTACCTTACAAAGTGACTGGGGCTAGAGACATGGGGGCCATGACAACAACGTCAATTCTCCAAATATCTTTGATAAACATGGCCTCACTTAGAGCGTCCCCTAGTTTATCGTAGCATGCCTGTAGATTGGAGAATAGCGCACCAAATGGGAGGGGAACAAATAAAGCCCAGAGCGGAGGAGAAGCCAACGAACCCGACTGCGGAGTGCTCTAGGTAAACAAAACACCAAACATGTAGAGGAATGTGGGCTTGAACACAGAAAGAATACATGTTATGAGCGATAAAGGCTCCATAATGTTTGAATTGACTATATGCAGCGCCTTGGTACTCGAACTATATGTTTCCATTGAATTCCTGGTCTAGAGCTTTAAAATTTTCCTTGTGTGTAGTCTTAGCATCGTCACCACTCCACAATGTGAATTAATGAGGAACGAGACATTGGAAGGAGAGCGACATGTGTATTACATTTGGGTGTTCTCATGTTGAAATGCATGGCACCCCATCTGTGGCTAAATTATTTCATTGGTTGAACTGTAGGTTTATCATTAATTCCTAGATGAAATTACAGAACCATACTACCACATATTTCACACATTGAAGTCTATGTCTGAAGTTGCACACACTGCAGTTGATGTTTGACGATGCCTGGAGCCTTGCCACATCTTTCACACACTCTAGTCGATCACCACCTCCCCACCCTCTTCAAAGCCATAGAGCCTCACTGTAGCGTCCCCCGGTCGTCATCCCACTGGTCGGGCAAACGCTACTATGCGGAACAACATCATTCTCATACTTAATTAATAACATGCATTTAAGTCAAATTAAATACATTTAACTCAGAGTAAGCACAAGATTACTGCTAACATGAATAATCCCTGGCATTAACAATAATTCATATGCACAATAGAGTACATGATACATATAAGCATCACAGGCATGCAAAACATAATATTAAGCATAAGCTGATACTTATCTTTGGAAACCGTGGTAATTCCACCAACTACGTGCAGGCCTTCCACGAACCTCCCAGCCTTAGACCACACTGTTCATCATGCTCAGCAGTGGGTCACCCCCGAGCTGGGACTAAGCTCCACCCAAGGCAAGGAATCCTAGTCTAAGCTGAGGTTACAGGGGAAACTGCACAGAATAACCAGAAGGATTCTTCCCAGGAAGCCTTCTTACGCCCACTACTCATAGACTCTCATTCCACACATGCATGTTCCGCCCAGGAGTATACACCTTTACAAGCACAGTCCATCAGTGCTTCACCTCCCTCTTTGGGTCTCGACAACAAGCCGGATCAGGAAGTCTTAGAGCTCCGTAGCTGGTGCTAGACTCTCTCTGGAAGAATACCACTTCCCAACAAACTCCTTCACCTGAAAATAGCTTCTCATAGGCCCGACAGACTGCCTCTTCAACAAAAATCACTTCCCTCACCTGGAGAGAGGTTACACACAGGTCATACAATCGGTTTCCTTAATCTCGTTCCCGTACAAAGCAGAAAAACAACAAGGCTCATCAACAAACATACAACAGCAGCAAACCACACCCAGCCAAGAACTACGTGGCCGCCACAGTCAACTGGGACAACAAACACGAGCTTCCCAAAACAGGTGACAGACAGACGCTTCAACCCAACCAGGCTCAACAATTACGGGACATTCGGTTTTCCCAACCATCCATATAGAACAGACTCACGGTTCTGGGTTTCGGGGATGCGTGATAAGAAATCCACACGAAGGTCGAACACAGACTCGACGGTTTTGACAGAGGGTGTACCGGCTCCTCCAGAAATCAACACAGGCCTTTTTGGTTTTAGAGTTGCATGAGGGTATTCTTGCAGAGGTCATATGGGATTCCCGGTTCAGACAGTTGATAGTCAAATGGAGGAGGAACCCCCATCACGGCTCCACTCAACCGTTTTAACTGCATGCGCTTGGGTTGACACTTGTCACCCATGAAGCTTGTTCCTTCCCATTTGGAAGTCACTCGTCCTTCCAAAGAACTTAGGATAAAACATATATTTCACATGGCTTTTGAAATAATATTAAAATATTATTCCCAAGGACTTAAGCCCCTAGGCTCAACACTTAGCCTCTCTTTCCAACCTTCCAACCCCCAATCCCTTACCCACTCTGTGGAAGCTTAGTCCCCCGTCACTCATTCATCGTGGTCGGTCTACACGCAACGGTGTTTATATTTTTATTAATGTTCTGCATGATTACATATACAAAAGCAAGATCTCGGCCTTAACACTTAGGCTCTCCGACCTAATAACACATAAGCCCACCAGCTTATATAAACTTGGCTCACTAGCCTATAAAACATAATTACAATTCATAATGCAAGCTTTATACTTCATAGACATGATTTACAACAGGGCTCGGCCTTGGGGACATTACAATCCCCTCCCCTTATTTTTGCACTGTCCTTAGTGCAACTTTACACGGCATCTGCAAGCTTTTCAAAATTTTCAAAAAGATGCAGGTACTCTGCCTGCATAACATCTTCATGCTCCCATGTCGCGTCCTCAGGACCATACCAGGTCCACTGAACCTTTACAAGCCCTATAGCTCGATTCCAGAGCTGTTTGTTTTTCCTGTCCAATATGCGCACATGATGTACTTGCAAGACACCTTCTTGTTCCACCTGAATCACATTCCAATCAATAACATGATTAGTATCTGGTATATATTTCTTAAGCAATGAAACATGAAACACATTATGTACAATCATAGATGCAGGTAATGCAAGCATATATGCAACTGGCCCAATCCTTTCCATGATTTCAAATGGCCCACAAAATCTGGCTGCCAACTTGGTGCAACTTCCCAGCTTCAGGGAACTCCTGTTAGCTTTCACTTTTAGGAAAACATGATCACCCACTTTGAACTCTCTATGGATTCTGTTCTTATCAGTGTAACTTTTCTGCCTGTCCTGGGCAACTTTCAAATTCTTCTTAATTTTTATCATTTGGTCCTCCATCTCCTTGAACAACTCTGGCCCAACTACTGCTCTATCAGCTGGATTATCCTAGCTCACTGGAGTATTGCACTTTCTTCCATAAAGTGATTCAAATGGGCTCATCTTCAACGATGCATGATACCCATTGTTGTAGGTGAATTCTACCAAGTGCAGGTAGTCCTCCCATCTTGATGGTTTGTCCATCACGTACATTCTTAGTATGTCTTCTATTACTCTGTTCACCCTCTCTGTCTATCCATCGGACTCAGGATGATAAGTTGTACTAAAGTTCAGATTCGTTCCGAATCCTTTAAACAATCCTTTCCAGAAATTCGAGGTAAATTTCGAGTCTCTGTCGGACACAATCATTTTAGGAATTCTGTGCAATCGTGCCACTTCCTTCATGAAAATATTAGCAACATCTGCTGCCTTGTGAGTAGTTTTCAGTGGAATAAAATGGGCATCTTTTGTAAGCTTGTTCACCACTACCATGATCGAATCATGCAACTTGCTTGTTCTGGGCAATCCTGTAATAAAATCCATTGTCACCACTTCCCACTTCCACTCAAGAATGGGTAAAGGTTGCAGCAACCCTACTGGGTGCCTATGCTCAGCTTTAACTTTTTGGCACTCCATACATATGGCGATGTATTCAACGATCTCTCTCTTCATACCCAGCCAAAAGTAATGGATCTTGACCGCTGCTAATGTTTTCTGATATCCAGGGTGCCTTGCATAAGGCACATTATGCATCTCCTGCAAAATCATCTGTTCCAAGCACTGGACATTGGGTACAAAAATTATGTTCTTGTACAACAGTATTCCATCGGTTTCCAATTTATAGATTTCCATCTTCTGTGGCATCTTACCCTGCTGTAGCTTGGCTACCAATTCTTTGTACTGCAGATCTACATTTGCAACCTCCAGAATTCTGCTTTTAATATCAGTCCGATACATGCTAATGGTTGGAGCATGTAATTCATGCACCCTCCTGCTGAGTGCATCAACCACTTTATTCTCCTTTCCTTTGATATGCTTGATCTCAAAGTCATACTCACACAAAAATTCCAGCCACCTACTTTGTCTAGCGTTTAAGGTTGGTTGATCAAACAAATATTTCAGACCATTATGGTCTGTTCTGAGTTCAAACCTCCTTCCCATGAGGTAATGCCTCCATTTCCTTAGAGCGTGAACAATTGCTGCCAACTCCAAATCGTGAGTGGCATAATTCTTTTCGTGCTCTTTCAACTTCCTCAACTCATAACAGATTACAAATCCATTCTAACTGAGAACTTTTCCCAACCCTTCTTTACACACATCTATGCACGCCACAAAATCCACATTTGGATCTGCAATACTCAAGATTGGAGCGCTGGTTAACAACTGCTTCAATCACTGGAAACTTTTCTCACACTCTTTGGTCCACTGAAACTTTTCCTCCTTCCTTTGCAAGGAAGTGATAGGGTGAGCTATCTTTGAAAACCCTGCGATAAACCTTCTGTAATAGCCCGCTAGACCCATAAATGATATAACTTCTGCCACATTCCTTGGCGCTGACCATTCTCTGATGGCCTCAACCTTCTCAAAATCCATGATGATCCCTTCTTCTGAAATAATGTGCCCCAAGTAATGGATCTGCCTTTGATAAAATGAACATTTGTTCAACTTGGCATACAGTTGGTGTTTTCTCAACACTTGCAACACCATCCTCAGGTGTTGTTATGCTCTTCCTCTGACTTGGAATACACCAAAATGTCATCCAGGAAGACTATGACAAACTTGTCTAGATAGTCCCTGAATACACCATTCATCAAGCACATAAAAACAACAGGTGCGTTCGACAACCCAAACGGTACCACTGTGAACTCGTAATGACCATACCTTGTTCTAAAGGCGGTCTTGCTGATGTCTTCATCCTTTATTCTTACCTAGTGATATCCCGATCTGAGATCTATCTTCGAAAATATTTTCGCACCTTTCAACTAATCGAAAAGATCGTCAATCCTCGGCAGAGGATACTTGTTCTTGACAGTTACTTTGTTCAATTGTCTGAAATCAATGCACAACCTCATCGTCCCATCCTTCTTCTTCATGAATAGGACTGGGGCACCCCAAGGTGACATGCTTGGGCGAATGTACCCCTTCTTTAGAATCTCTTCAAGCTTCAATTGCAACTCTTTCAGCTCTGGCATACTCATTCTATAAGGAGCTTTCGACACTGGAGCTACTCCAGGCATCAAATTTATAGAGAAATCGATATCTCTCTTCGGAGGTAGTCTAGGTACCTCCTAAAATATGTCTTCAAAATCTTTTAGTACCGCATGGTCTCAAATCTTTGAGACTTCATCTCTAGATGCTTCCTCCACACAGGCTACAAACAATTGACAGCCTTATCTGTAGCACTTCTTCAGCTGCATTGCTGAGATTTCTCTAACAATAACAACTCTAGGAATTCCTTGGATGGCTCTCTGATTCCCTTCTTCATCTAAGCAAGTGAATGCCTTGTTCCGACAATCCAAGATGGAATGGTGCTGGCCCAACCAGTCCATCCCAATTAAACAGTCATAAGAGCCTAACGACAGAATATTCAATTCAGCCTTCGTGCTCAATCCCTTCATGTACATCAGACATGACTTAACCAAATCAGTAACTTTCCTCTTGTTTCCTGTAGCCAATTGCACTAACCAAGAATTTTCATGTTTTCTTCTTGATAAATGAAAACTTCCCACCACCCTAGGATCTACATAACTATGGCTAGCCCCTGAATCAATTAAAATAATAAATGGTTGGTTGTTAATCATACCTTCCACTTCAATCATGTGCGACTGAAATTCAGCTTGCTTGTTGTCCAAGGCCGCATAGATCCTTGGCATTCTACTGCCCATGTCCTCCACTGTTTCAGCTTGTTGAACATTATGGACAAATCTTGCTTTTCCATTTTTATGGGGACAATCTCTGTACTTGTGGTTATTTGTCTTGGCCTTTTCTCACTTCAGCCATTCTCGGCTCTCTAAACGATGGATGTCCTTGAGGACTATTTCTGAAAAAGGGAGGTTTGTTTCCCTTCTGCCTCTGTTCTTTCTTAAACTTCTTCTGGTCATCCCAAGCCTTCCGAAAGGTAGGCTTTTTTCTTTGCTGGTCATATAAGAATTTCACTCTTCTTATTGTTTCTTCCATAGTCTTAGGATCATCATATTGAATCTTGTCACCAATGGGAGGTGGCAGTCCACTCAGATACCTCTGAATCTTGACAGTCTCATCTTTGATGAATGAAACATACTTCAGTAATTCCAAAAACCTTCGTTCATATTCATCAATGGTCATGTTGTTCAGCTTGAGTTCGAAGAACTCCTTCATCTTTTTGTCATAGTATCTTTTAATCAGGTATTTCCTCTCGAAATACCTCTTGAATTCCTTCCATGTGATATCTTTCTCTCTAACGTGCTGCACCTACACAAGTTGATCCCACCACATGGATGCTTTTCCTTTTAGTTGATACATCGCAATTCTTCCTTCTGCATGAGAGGAATAATTATGCAGTTGGAAATATTTCCTCATGCCAAGCAACCATGTTTCGACATCTTCCTCCTTCTTATGTTCTCCATCAAATGTAGGAGGCTTTATCTTATTCATCTCCCCTTTCAATTCATCCACTCCAGATCTTCGGTGTTTTCTGGTAGGGGATGGGCTTGAACTACTGTGTGCTTCCTTACCGGAATTCTTTGGGGAGCGATGATGATGTCTGCTACCACTCCTCGATCTTCTTTTTCTCTCAGGGGTCCTGCGACTCCCTGTTTTTCTTGTGTCACTCTCCTTTTCCAATTTCCTTTCTATTCTTTCCAGGTTCTTAAACATCTTTAAGTTGAATTCACCCTACCGATCCCTAACCCTCATGAGATTTTGGCTATCATCTCGGCAAGCCTGGGCATCTTTCTGCAATATTTCAATGATTTTCATCACATGCCCTTCCTTATCCAATTCTCTTCTGTGCCCATTGGAGTTTGATCCTTCGACTCCCAAGTTGACATCCCTTCCTTCTCTTACGTTCTCTGAATTGAAGGTAATCCACACCTCTTCCATTTCTATACTCGACGTCGATTCGCGGTTGTCCTAACACTCGTTGAACTCTGCAGACACAACGTGCAGTCAACCAAAGTTTGTCAGGCCTTAAACCCTTAATAAAAATACAACATTCATAAACCAACACGAATAAGAAAACGTTTCGATTCCATGAATTTTCTGAGCTCTGTTTGGTTTTGCAATTTCTGGCGATAACCCTCGTTTTCCTAGTCCCCAACCCATGTGTCCACAGGCTATGATCAAACGCTAAACTGCTAGGTGCTACAAGGCTCTCCAAATGAAACTGCAGTTTTCGGGATTTCAGGGCTTCGGTGTTTTGGTCCTGGAGGTTCTCGCACTCGCTTCCCTCTCCAACTCCTGACTTCCAAAAAAAAATGATTTCCTTACCCTCTGGGCCCATAGCACAGCTATCGCCCACCAAGGTAGTGACACATGGTGTCCTTAAGAAGGTCCACCTCACTCCTAGAGATGTCAGGGGGCCCCACTACTTTCACTTTTTGTTTCGGAGTTTCGGGCATTAGGAGTTTGTGCATCTACACATCTCGAACTTCTGAAATTACAGTCTATTCATCTACTTGATCCAACGATCAAGTTCCTCTCCTATGATCTACGGTGTAGCTCATTTTGGGATTTTGGTAACCGGGAGTTCACGATGTAGCGACTCCAAATCTCTTGTCGCTTCAATCCTTGAATTCCGATATGGAAATTCATGTATGAGATCAACGGCTGTGAGCCTCCCCTGATCCGACGGTCTAGATCTCTCCTATGCTTACACCTATAAAAGCTCTTCAACCCTAACTTCCTCACTAGTTGGATGGATCCGACGGCTCATGGGATTTCAACACTTCTTCCTGGAAGTGCTCCACCGTCTGATTCTACCCTTGTTAATCTCTTTCACGATTTAGGACTTGGAGTGTCCAAGAATTTGGCCTGCGCTCCAAGTTCACAATCCCTGAATTCACAAAATGATCCAACGGTTCAAACCAACCACGATCAATGACCCACATTTATTCTGGATCCTAGGGTGGTGAGTTTCTCCATCCACTAACCACCTTGCAACTTCTGGCCATCTTACGGCCCTCGTGATTTCGCGAGTTCTCCACAGAGAATTCTGACCGTCCAACTCCGCTTCTCAAGGACTTCTGGCCAATAACTTGATACCCTCCTTCTGAACCTTCATCTACTTGATCCAACACTTCTGGTGTGGAGTTCTCTCTCTCCCTATGGCCATATACCACACCGGCTGCAATTTTATAATACTGCTAAACCTCCTGAGCTTTGTAACATGGTCAAGTAGTCCGTTGACACTCATAAACATTCTGAGGTATGAAATTAGTACTCTAGACACAATTTCTTTCTCAAAACCTCGGTCCAAAGACCACTTATCTGGCCCATCCAGGCTCAGCTTTGAAGCTAGTCTCTGATACCATACTGTAGCATCCCCTGACCGTCATCCCACTGGTCGGGCAAACACTACTATGCGGAACAACATCATTCTCATACTTAATTAATAACATGCATTTAAGTCAAATTAAACACATTTAACTCAGAGTAAGCACAAGATTACTGCTAACATAAATAATCCATGACATTAACAATAATTCATATGCACAATAGAATACATGATACATATAAGCATCACAGGCATGCAAAACATAATATTAAGCATAATATGATACTTATCTTTAGAAACTGTGGTAATTCCACCAACTACGTGTAGTCCTTCCACGAACCTCCCAGCCTTAGACCACGCTGCCCATCATGCTCAGCAGTGGGTCACCCCCGAGCTGGGACTAAGCTCCACCCAAGGCAAGGAATCCTAGTCTAGGCTGAGGTTACAGGGAAAACTGCACAGAATAACCGGAAGGATTCTTCCCAGGAAGCCTTCTTACGCCCACTACTCACAGACTCTCATTCCCCACATGCCTGTTCCACCCGGGAGTATACACCTTCACAAGCACAGTCCATCAGTGCTTCACCTCCCTCTCCGGGTCTCGGCAATAGGCCAGATCAGGAAGTCCTAGAGCTCCGTAGCTGGTGTTGGAATCTCTCTGGAAGAATACCACTTCCTAGTAGACTCCTTCACTTGGAAATAGCTTCTCACAGGCCTGACAGACTACCTCTTCAACAAAAATCACCTCCCTCACCTAGAGAGAGGTTACACATAGGTCATACAACTAGTTTCCTTAATATCGTTCCTGTACAAAGAAGAAAAACAACAAGGCTCAACAACGAACATACAACAACAACAAACCACACCCAACCAAGAACTGTGTGGCCGCCACAGACAACTGGGAAAAAAAACACGTGTTTCCCAAAATAGGTGACAGACAGACGCTTCAACCCAACTAGGCTCAAAAATTATGGGACATTCAATTTTCCCAACCATCCATACAGAACAGACTCACAGTTTTGGGTTTTGGGGATGCGTGATAAGAAATCCACGCGAAGGTCGAACACAAACTCGATGGTTTTGATAGAGGGTGTACCGACTCCTCCATAAATCAACACATGCATTTTTGGTTTCAGAGTTGCGTGAGGGTATTCTTGCAGAGGTCATACAGGATTCCTGGTTCAGACAGTCGATGGTCGAATGGAGGAGGAACCCCCATCACAACTTCACTCAACTGTTTTAATTGCATGCACTTGGGTTGACACTTGTCACCCATGAAGCTCATTCCTTCTCATTTGGAAGTCACTCCTCCTTCCAAATAACTTAGGATAAAACATATATTTCACATGGCTTTTGGAATAATATTAAAATATTATTCCCAAGGACTTAAGCCCCTAGGCTCAACATTTAGCCTCTCTTTCCAACCTTCCAGCCCCCAATCCCTTACCCACTCTGTGGAAGCTTAGTCCCCCATCACTCATTCATCATGGTCGGTCTGAACGCAACGATGTTTATATTTTTATTAATGTTCTGCATGATTACATATACAAAAGCAAGCTCCTGACCTTAACACTTAGGCTCTCTGGCCTAATAACACATAAGCCCACCAGCTTATATAAACTTGGCTCACCAGCCTATAAAACATAATTACAATTCATAATGCAAGCTTTATACTTCATAGACATGATTTACAATAGGGCTCGGCCTTGGGGACATTACACTCACAACCTCCTCACTACCTCACTTTGCCTCACCAAATTTCCATGCACAATTTTAAATATTCTAAGCTCCTATATTTTCATTTGAGAAGTGGGTAATATTCC
>ML803392.1:310168-324663 GCA_009831015.1 Picea engelmannii
TCATAGAATTCTTTAGTCTTTTCGTCGAAATACTTTTTCGACAGATACTTCTTCCTGAAGTATTTCTCAAACCGTTCCCAAGATAGGTCTTCTTTGTGAATCCCTTTTACATTCTTAAGGTCTTCCCACCAAATGGAAGCCTTTCCATTCAAGTTGAAAGTGGCTACTCGGGCCTTCAAGTTTTCCGAGAAGTCATGGACTCTGAAATACTTCTTTAATCCAAGCAGCCAGGCCTCCGCTTCCTCTCCCTTCTTTATTTCACTGTCGAAAGAGGGTGGTTTGGCCTTCTTGAATTCTTTGAGATTATGATTTTTGGAATGATTTTGCTTCCTCTGTTTTCTTTGGAAATAAGAACTAGTTCTACTACTAGAAGATCCCTTCGAGTCGCTAGTTTCCTTTCCAGAGGAGTCATCTGACGCTTGTCCCTTTTCTCTGGGGTGAACCTTTCTCGAGGTGCTCCTCCTAGTGTGGCCACTTAAAAGACCACGTTTCCGCATCTCAGATGGACTTTTAATTCTCTTTGTCTGTCGTTGGTCTGCGTGACTGTCGTCAGGTCCATGCTGCAATTGTCTTTGTATGCCAGATAAACTCTGTAGCAAGACTGCATTAATTTCCGTTTTCTTCTCTTTCTCTTTTATCAACCTCTCATTGTCGGCCTTGCATCTCTGTAGTTCGACCATGAGGCTTCTCACAGTCTCAGCTAGATCTGGAGGGGTCTCTACCACTCTTCTTTCATCAGACTCTTTGTCTCTATTGTGGGAGCCATCCCCCACTTTGTGGTGCATCACCATTCTATGCATCTGCAGTTTCCCGCGGTTGATCGTCCGCTTGTTGTGTAAGAAAAACACTTGTTTTTAGTCAACATTATATTCATTCACAATCAATGCATAATTCATATTTTTCAAATGCATACACACAATAGGAATTTTCATTATTAACTTCGGCTTTTGATAAGGGGGGTTAGGATAGAGAGTTACTCCTTTTAAGAGTACTTCAGATGGAGTTTCTGCGCAATTCGTCCATGAGCCCAAGTAGGCCAAGTGTTGTAACCATGCTCTGATACCAATTTGTAACATACCCGCGATGACCTAATAGATTTTTCGCCTTTTTCTCGAGGGATAGAATCCCCGAGTTCCTACGAGGTCCTAGCGTAGGCTAGCTCTTCCTGTCGGAACCTTCACTAAACCAATCCACCAGTTCTTTCATTGAAAAACTGTTGTGTACAACTCAAGCACCAAGCGCGGGCTTCACTTCCATGTGATCATCGGTCATGACCCCGGGCCAAGCCAAGAGGCGCCTTTCGCAATTTGCGACTCAACGATGCCCGGGAGTCAAGTCCTTCGACTCTTCAAACCACAAAACCCGAAATCGTACCTTCGTTGAGATCGATGACTATGAATCTCCCCCTGATCCGATGGTCCTAGCCGTATCGGGATTTCAGTAACCGGGAGTTTGAAATGCAAGAGAATCAAGTATTTCAACTCTTCGAACCTTGAAACCCGATACGCAAGTTCTTGTATGAGATCCAACAACTCACGGGATTTCATAGCTTTCCCCGAACTCTAACCGCTCACCACGCATCTTCCCTGATGGACGGTCCAGATCCTTTCAGGACTCCTCTTTTCTACCACGTGACCCTGTCCTGTGACCTAGGGCTCATCCTCCGAGCGCATTAGGGTTTCGCGTACCGGGATTTCGCGACTGGCGAAGATGAGGGGTCTTGCCCTTTGGTTTCCCCGGGTGTAGAAATGTCGAAATGCTGAAACCTATTCACACCAAACTGATTCGGAGTTTAACAGACAGGGACTTCGCGACTTGCGAAGACGAGGGGTATTTCCCTTTGGTTTCCCAGGTGCCAAAATGCCGAAATGTCGAAACCTACTCACACTAAACTGAATCGAAGTTTCGCATATCGGGACTTCGCGGATTGCGACGATGTGGGGTATCACCCTTTGGTTTCCCGGGTGCCGAAACGCCGAAATGCCGAAATCTATTCATACTAAACTGATTCGGAGTTTCGCATACCGGGACTTCGCAACTTGCGAAGACGAGGGGTATCACCCTTTGGTTTCCCAGGTGTCGAAACGCCGAAATGCCGAAAACTACTCACACTAAACTGAATCGGAGTTTTTCATACCGAGACTTCGCAGCTTGTGAAGACGAGGGGTATCACCCTTTGGTTTCCTGGGTGCCGAAACGCCGAAATGCCGAAATCTATTCATACTAAATTGATTAGGAGTTTCGCATACGGAGACTTCACGACTTGCGAAGATGAGGGGCGTCACCCTTTGGTTTCCCGAGTGCCGAAACGCTGAAATGCCGAAATCTATTCATACTAAACTGATTGTCCATATCACTCCTGTATCAACGACCATGATCACGTCGTGATTTCACGAATCGTGAGATCGTGCAATCCTACCTTTTGACTGCTCCAGGTCGCGAGTCAGCAAAATGCTACCCGGCTGCCACATGTCCTGTGCCAATGGATGGCTCCGAATACTTCGGGACTTTCAGGACGTTGCAAATCCACTCTCCTGCCTATGCAAAGGATAAGTTCGACGGACAATAGAGCTCTGACAGATCCTTCAGAGGGTTCTTGGGTAAATTATCCCTAGGCTTGGTGACCTAACTAAAAAGCCTTCCTGAGTCGTCAAGCTATAAAGTCTATGGTAAGGGTAAAATAAACTCGTGGGTTTACTATCATGGTAGTCCTTTCAAGGGACTCACTCCGGCTCTGGAGTGCAAGGAAACTTCCCGGGGGGAGGTGCCTTCGGTAAATTACACCAGGGCATAGCACAAGTCGAGTAGATGGGACAATTATCAAGGGAACATACTCGTATTCTAAACTTACTCTTTCTATACATATCCGATTATGATTATACTAGTATAAGCATGCATCCATTACCTCAAATCAAAACACAAGGCAAACACTTCTATACAGAAACCATTTATGAGCGTATAAAACATGAGCATGCATTTGGGATATTCGATTCAAGATACAAGATATAAACACTTATCAGAAAACACCAGGTGTGACGCAATTGTTGAGAGGGGTGCTCGTTTCCACCCAACCGTAGGCTCAGTGACTCCAAACGGATTTACCACTAGCCACCCCCGAGCTAGACCACAAGGCTTGAGATTCAATTTTCTACTTCCAACTCAACGGAATTCAAGGACGAAGGTTACTCTCCTTCTCCTCTGTTCAGAACTCCCTGTGTTTCCAGAGTTTCTCCAGTTCTTCTCCGCGATCCCTATCGCGCGCGTTCTCTCCTCTGCCCCCCTACCACACTTCCTCTCTTGCCTTTTTTTCCTTGCAAGGTTGCGTGTGGCATGAATTTCCCCGTCCGCAGTCAAGTCTGGGAGCTGTTACGGATGGGAGGTTCACCCCCATCCCCTCATTAACTCTTGAGGAGCCTCCCCACCTACCAATCTGACGGGAAATCCATTCCGGGATCAGAGAGTTGCTTTGGTCCTTGAGAAAGTAAAACCAGTATGGTACTGGCTCGGTGGAAGTTAACGCAACCATTCCAGGTCCCTTCCACCACCACTCATTAGCCATCGTGATCTCTTTTAGCACATCCCCCTCCCAGCAACCATGCAACACATATTCATAACATAATTTATAGTCATCGACCTTTTATAAAAAGGTCTGTCAAATCAAACATTCACGTCTTTGAGTTTGCCATAGTTCTTAGCCAATATAGTTATTTTTACAGACCGGGGCAAACAAGGTGTTACAATGAGCAAGACACTCATTCACATAAAACATTTTCCCTCAATCTTTTTGGTTTCTTCTCCTTCGTCTATTGTAGTTTTAACTACCTCTACTACATTTGTCTATGAAGTTGAATGAATGTGCAAAGAAAAACTTGTAATAAAAATTTTTACTACAAACAACATATCACTACAAAATTTTAAAACATAAATCCATAGAAAACACAAGGACATTAAACTACAAATAAATACAAGGACATTAAACTACAAATAAATACCCATATACATATAGATTAAGTCCATCATAAGTAAGTACAAAATAGTATTTGCATTGTGTTGTGCACTCATGCCTTCTTACAGAACTCCAATATTCTTGCAGCCAATAGAATGAAACAAAGCATAGGAGACTTTCTTTTCAAAGCATAAATGTTTTTTTTAGATAATCAAGATTCACCCTAAAACAAATTAAGGGAAATAACAAAGTGACAAGCATAGCATTTATACGGAAAACATTTCTATCAAAGTCACAAGGAGCTTACATTGTGCCGAATTTGTAACACTGGTCATGTGCACATGGAGAACTCCCTAAAGCCTTCTTATATTTAAAGGACTATAGACATAGACATTGTTGTTAAAGTGATTTAGTTTTTTTTATTTAATATTACATTTTTGCTTGCATAAAGTACTTTGTTGCTCCTATCACATTGATCAATTGTTGGGTTTGAATGTAGGTTTCCAGCCAACCTTTTGCCAACGCTCTTAATGTTGTTATTTTTTCTTATTGAACTAACAACACACTCCAAATTTGGTTGTTTTCACTAAGGCAATGACTAGATGCATCCTAGTTTATCCTTGTTTTTTAACATTTTTCATCTCAATGACAATTTAGACAATTTAGATAATAAAATGATGTTTTTATTTAAAATGACATTTTATTTATTTATTTTCAACTAAATAAATATTCATAGTTATCCAGAAACTAATGTTATTCTTTATTGTATCAATAATTGTAAACGCAAAAACATTTATAAATGTGATGAAATATGTCCATACTTGACATTAGAAAAACATCCTTCTAAACACACACAAAAATGTGTATAGAAATGCCTAGATTAATGTTTTTAATAACAACCATAAAAATGTGAAAAATAATGTTTATGATAAACATTTTTAATAAATGTGAAGGAAATGCACATTAATGTTTTGAAGAATAAGCATTGTGAAAAATAATAAATAGATAGATGATCAGGCACATATCATTAATAAATATGAAGTTCATTAATTATATATGACATGTGATAATAGGTTTCTTATGTTCTTAATGTTAAATAATGTTAAACAAATGGTAATATATTTCCTATGCTTTTATTGAACTAACCACACACTCCAAATTTGGTTGTTTTCACCAAAACAATGACTAAATGCATTATACCTTATCCTTGTTTTTTAATTTTTCATTTCAATGACAATTTAGATAATAAAATGATGTTTTTATTTAAAATAACATTTTTTATTTTCAACTAAATAAATATCCATAGTTACCCAGAAAGTAATGTCGGTATCAATAATTGTAAACTCAAAAACATTTATAAATATAATGAAATGTGTCCATACATTAGAAAAACGTCCCTTTAAACACACACAAAAATGTGTATAGAAATGTCTAGATTAATGTTTTTAATAACCATAAAAATGTGGAAATTAATGTTTATGATAAACATTTTTGAAAAATGTGAATGAAATGCACATTAATGTTTTGAAGGATAAGCATTGTGAAAATTAAAGTTTATGATTAACATTTTTAATAAATGTCAAGGAAATGCACATTAATGTTTTGAAGGATAATCATTCTCTATAATAATATTTATAATTGAAATTAAATTAACATTTTTAAAAATGATTGTATCAATATATCTAATAATATTTATAATAATTTCAATCTAATTTTATTTTATTTATAAAATCACATTTACACATGCCCAACAAATTTAAACATATTTTAAAAATATCATTTATTACTGAGATAAATTTTATCATTAACAAATTAAAAAAAAATAAGAGTATTAAATATCAATATTGAAGTATCATATGAAAACAAAACAAAATATAACAAATGAATTGAGGTGAGAGCTTAATTTAGATTAAGATGGATGAGGATGTCCAATTGGTAGATTATTTTGATGATTCAATCAAGGGTTAGGGTTTGAGTATTTGGGCATATCAAGAGGTTGATACACCATGTCAACTAGCTTATGATGTCAAGGGGGGATCATTTCCAGATGAATCCAAATCATTAGTCTAAGAGACTTTGGTCGGTGGTCACGTTGCATCATAGTTCATAGACTTTGGAATTTAGATTAAGATGGATGAGCATATCCAATTAGTAGACTATTTTGATGATTCAATCAAGGGTTTGAGTAATTGGGTACATCAAGAGGTTGATACACTATGTCAAGTAGCCTATGATGTCAAGGGGGGATCATTTCCAGAGGAATCCAAATCATTAGCCTAAGAGACTTTGGTGGGTGGTCATGTTGCATCATAGTTCATATCAGATAACATCAAGTGTTTTAATTATTTTGGTGATCCAGGTGTATATAGGTGGTCATCTACCTCTTCCACTAACTCAACACTGTTCTTCATTTTGGAAAAAAAAATATTTACTATTTTTCATATCCTAAACTTTTGGGACCATTTTGAGGCCTTAAACTATGTTTTTTGGCCATTTTTGGGCTTGTAATGGCCATGGCCTACCTAGGCTTGTCAATAATTGTACTTCTCAGTTAGATCTTTCCAACAAGTTGTTGTGCGCCCTAAACGAATATTGTATGCAAAAGTTGTGCCCTTGTGAAGTTGACATATCAACTAGCCACCTCGAGGCCAACATTCCTTTTTGGTGTTTCGTGTCCTAGAGTTAGGGTTTTGTATCTTTAGGGTGTTTTCCTCTTAGGGTTTAGTGCTTTATGTTAAAAAGGCTATTTTAGCCTCTTGTAATGTTTTCTTGTGAATGAGTGTAGCTGACACCTCTCTCTTTAGAGATAAGCTACCACCATTCTAGGTAGCTCATATTGCTTTTCATTTTACAATATTTTCCTATTTCATTCATTAATAGAACTTGGTTTAAATGTATTACTGTGCTCTCTACAATATTTATATGTGTGTATTTCCATTCATATTCCTTCCTTTCATTTTGTTCTCTATACAATCCAGATCAATGGCATCAGAGCAATCTTCTCTTTGTTGTTTCTCGGTGCATGTCCCCGATGAGGTTAGGGTATAGAGATTTGGGTCTCGAGCTAATTTCACTTGGGGAAGACCTCTCTCACTATCCCAAATGACCTCCCATGGAAGATGAAAAGAGAGATGGCGTAGCAAGAGATCATATCAAGTTATTCGTCAAGGAATCCCTTGTGCAACAAAGGAATGAGATGATGGAAATTTCCACCTAGATCCTTCGATAAATGCCAACAATAGCCAAGAAATATTCAACACACAACCATTTTGGAGGTGCAAAACCCTTTAAGGTACAAGTTAACTTTGACATTCCTTTATTTAAAGGAAATATAGACACAATTGATTTGGAGAAATGGTTAAAATTGTTAGAGGGTTATTACTCTGTTCAAAAAAATTTGGATATCGAAAATGTCACTTTTGCGCTCCTTAAGGCCCTTTCCCATGTCAAATATTGGTGGGAAAGTTATTGGGAGATCCATGATGAATATTAGCCTACAAAATTTAGGACATAACCCACTTGAGCGACTTTTTTTAATTCCCTCGAGGAGGAATTCTACCCTATCATAAACTATGATGACTAGACATGGGATGGACAACTTTGTGTTAGGAGAGAGACCAGATGGTGATCGAGTACACCAATGTATTCCATACCTTGCCCTCAAAGTAGGGTATCAAAGACACTGAGTGGCACTTGATTTTGAAGTATCGCAATAGCCTACATAGGTACACTTAAATAAAGATGGATTTCTTGGACGTCTCCTCATTGGGATTTGCTTATCGATATGATATCAAAATCGAGCAAAAATTCAAGAAAATAAATTAGTGAAAGTTTGGGTTTGAAAATCCGCTGCAATAAAAGCATGGTAAAAGTGGCCCCAACTCAAAAAACAAAGGACAAAGTAAGGATATCCAACCTCAAGACAACCAATCCAAGCTGCAGGCAAAGAAGGGTAACAGGAAGTCGAAGGACACATGAAAGTGGTGTGAGTTCCACAAAATCCTATGCCACATCGTTGATGAATGTTGCTTGAAACAATCATTGTTGGGTGAGTTGAAAGAAAAAGAATTAGACTCTAGATCATACTTTGATTTAGAGAAGGATAAGAGAAAGCACACCATTGACACAAAACCTAGTGCTACCATTGCAACTGCAAATATCTGACCTGAAGAGTCAAAGGAACCTGATCAAGAGGGAGGGGCACCTCTTCCATTAATAGATGTGGGTGTTTGGGACTCCGATACATTTAATTATTGATAGTGGTAGCCAAAAGAAATTGATATCAATCGAGGTCATAAAGATATTGAATTTTCCAACAATGCCACACCACCAACCATACACCAATGGTTGGTTGTGCCAGGGACGGGACCTTTGTGTAAGCCATCAATGTCAGATGTCCTATGGAATCAAGCCCTTTAAATATGAGGTATTGTGTGATGTTTCCCCACTTGAAGTTTGTGATGTTCTTTTATGACAACCCTATATGTGGAAAGATCATGTTCTTTATGATTCCAGACATCATAGTTCCATTCTTTCTTTGGGAGGACATCTCTACAAAGTACCAGAGGCAGTATTGACTATTGTAGTTTCCTTGATCTCAATAAAGCAATGCCAAAAGGTAATCTCTAAGAACAATTTGTTTTTCCTCTTTATAGTTTAGTCGGAAGGTAAATGGAAGGTCATTGTGACTGCCACCACCTCAACATGGGGCCTCTCTACATAACAAAAGAAGGTGGATAAGATTGTAGAGAAATACAAAGATATGTTTGCTTCCCCTGTAGAGGTGCCTCTATATTGCCAAGTCAAACATTCAAATTGATACATGGTGCTCCTTTGCCTATTGGCCCTATATATAGATTCTCTCTTCTAGAGAATGAGGAAATAAAATGTCAAATTCATGAGCTCATCCAAAAGGACCACGATCAACCAAGTCCCTCACCTTGTGGAAGCCCAATTATATTGGTGCAAAAGAAGGACAAAACATGGATACTATGTATTGATTACAAATCCCTAAAAAATCACCATTAAGAACCTATACTTGATCCCCCAGATTGTCGATATTCTTGATCAACTTAAGGGTGCCAAGCTATTTAGTAAGATTGAGCTAAAGTCAATCTACCACTAGGTCCTGATTGAACAAATTGATGTATGGAAGACCATCTTCGAGTCTAAAGAGGCATTTTTGAGTGATTGGTCATGCCTTTTGGATTAACTAATTGATCTAAAAGGATCTAGGGAGGCCTAGGAATGAATCAGAGTTCTCAGAAGTACCTCAGGAAGCTCAGAATGACCTCAACAGATAAAGAAAGGGAAAAAATTAAAAGTCTTCAAAACTCAGAAAAATTGGCATCATCACGAAGAGCAGATCACAAGATTTCCAACGGCATAAACAATTTTTCAAACGAAGTTACAGATCGAAAGATATTTGCGATCAAAGTTTTGGTCAACCTATCCCAATCAACATGGATGAGTCAGCATCCGTACTACTGATGTCGACATCAGTGTGGATGACATCAACATTCGTATAGGGTACGTGGATCAATCAGAGAGTGGCATGTGTCATGATGACATCAACATGATGACGTGGCAACACCAGAGGCTGCCACGTGTCACTAATTTTCAATATTTTTCGGTTGACATATGGACCAATGAGAAAGTTCCATGTGGCAGTTCGTACAACCATGTGGAAATCCATACAATGTATGAAAGGATGACATGACAGGTGAGTGACATGGCAGGATGACCATGCAGAGGGATGGCGTGGACGTACCACATGGCAGATGACATCAGCGCCACTTGGGCAACTGAATGTGTATCGTGCAGTGAATAGAAAGTAGCCACATGGCCTAATTCAGAGGTGCCATGTGGCACCCACAGTTTTCCCAAGGAGGCCCGACCGGGTCCAAATAAAAATAAATAAAAATCGGTCGACGTCGAATCCGAGTGGTTCCGACCGGCTGGCGGCCGGTCTGACTGACCCCCAAATTTAATGTTTGTTACACCAAAAAGGGTTGGGAGGGGGTTTGAACCCTAGACCTCCCAGACTCCAAATCTTAATTCCGCCCCAAATTACCAACTAACCTATTGGCCTTCATTGGTTTATCTGCTGAATGGATTCTATTTAAGACAACTTTTTGCCAATTTCGGGAGGGGGCATGGCACGGTACGGTTGAGCATGGATTTCGATGCATAAATGGTACAATCATTAATGTAGGTTGAAGACACACAAATCAAGATGATATTTTTTTATGGGCCTGAGACTACCAGAGTCATATTGAGGCATGGAGACGATCATTTTTGGGTAATTTGACGCCACGAATTCAATGGTGTTGTCTATTTTCTGATCTGAGCAAAGCTTCTGCAGCTTAATTCCAGAATGAGGTATACTTATGTATTTTTCCAAATTCTTTTGTTGAGTTAATAAAAAGGTCTACCCATTTGAGAACAGGACCTGGAGACGTAGTCCACCAGGGACAAACTCTGTTATCAAGTTTTTGTGTTCAGATTGATACTTATGTCTCTTTCTTATGGAGATTTCCTTCTTTATGGTGCACTTTAATTTATGCTCATTTAATACAATTCTTTAATAAGTCATATCGATGAAAAGATCCTGGATCATTAATTCCCCGACAACATTCACGAGGATGCTGGATGATATCTTGCATCCATTCACAAACTCTTTTGTGGTCATATATTTGGATGGAATACTCATGTTTAATAGAACTTGGGAAGAAAATTTGTATCACATTCAACAGATCCTTAGTACTATGTGGCAACACAAGTTATATGCCAATATAGAGAAATGCTCATTTGACATGCAGAGAATTTAGTATCTAGGATACATCATGGATGAATACAGGGTTCATGTGGACCCAACCAAGATCCAAGTCATTTGCGATTGGCCAACCTCGACGAATCTAATAGAGATCCACAACTTATTGGGCCTTGCCAACTTCTACCATAGGTTCACGTTGGGGTTCTCTCATATCACTTGGCACTTAAACCAACTTACCAAGGGTGGAGCTAAAGCCAAGTTTTCCTAGTCTAAATCACAACAGAAAACATTCAAGGATATGAAATTTCGCCTCTGCTTGGCGCTAGTCCTCACTCTACCAGGCCTGCAACAATCATTTAATATTGAGACATATGCGTTTGACTATGTTATATGGCCTATTATAGTGATACACTCTATTATATTGTTCATAGGTATCCCACCTATGACAAGGAAATGCACTCCATTTTGTAGGCATTCCAATAGTGGAAGCATTATATTTTGGGAAAGAAAATGATCATCTACACTGATCACAAGCCTCTACAATTCATGTCGACACAAGGAAATTTATATAATGACCGCTATCACAAGTGGTCCACGTGCTTGCAACAATTCCACTTGAACATTAAGTACAAGAAGGGCAACACAAACCATGTTGCAGATTACTTCAACTGGCCCCCAATTGTGGTGCTAACCACAGTTCTTGACTCTTGTTGGCATGATACCTTTGGGTGGTCCCAATTGTACAACAACAACCCTAACTTCACTGCTACATATCATACACTAGGCACAGGTAAACAAGTTCCATACTTTCACCTTGAGGTTTCACTTTTGTGCTATCTTGGCCAAAGCATTTTTTAGGTGTGCTTGTGGTTCTAGCCATTGGCCCCCATTATTGTATCCCTTCCCAGTGCATCTTAACAGGAAGAGTCCTCCCATGCTCATACTAATGTAGATAGATTGGCCATTTTTTTTTAATAGGTTCATGATATCCTGTAGAAATCCAACACCAAGTACAAGCAACGACATGACTAACATTAGGTTCCACACAAGTTTTGGGTTGGTGATAAGGTGTGGTAGAATTTGTAGAAAGAGCACCTCACAAGCCCCCAAAAGAATATTAAACCACTCTGATATGGGCCTTACACTATCACAAAGGCTATGGGTGAGAATTATTTTGAATTGAGTATCCCGCCTTTCCTTGGCTTGCACCTAGTGTTTAATGTGGAGCTGCTTCGACCATATTTTCCACCCTTGTTGGACACTTTGGAGGTGGTTGAAAAATTGGAACCTACATAACTCAATATTGAATGCATTGAGTAGGATACAATGGATTGGATCATATACACCAAGATGAAAAGCACTCTCCATGAGAACATACATTTCTATTAGGTTGTCAAAGCAATAAAAATTCTTCACCAAGGCAAGTGGCTAACCAAGAGTTAGATTCAACAAAATTGCCACCATCTAATGAGGGAAATTAATGCAATGGGGACCATTGCTTCCTAAGGGGGGAAGAATAATCCAAGTGGACATCGGTGGCCACCTACCTCTTCCATTGACTCAACATGGTTCTCCACCTTGGTTGTTTTTTTATCTACAGTTTTTTAGGTCCTAAGATTCTAGGGTCGTTTTGAGGCCTTAAATAATGTTTTTTGGCCATTTGAGGACCTGGGGTGGCCATAGCTTATCGAGGCTTGCCAAAAATTGTACTTCTTAGTTATATATTTCCAACGAGATATTATGTGCCCCAAACAGATATTGTATGCAGAAGTTTCCCCCCCAAGAAGTTGACATATCAACTAGCCACCTCAGGGCCTATAATCCATTTTGGCACTTCGTCTCCTTAAGTTAAGGTTTTGGATATTTAGGGTTTTTTCCTCTTACGGTTTAGTACTTTATGTTAAAAATTCCATTTCGGCCTCTTGAAATTTCTTCTTATGAATGAGCGTAGTCGACACCTCTCTCTTTAGAGATAAGCTATCACCATTCTAGCTAGCTTTTATTGCTTTGCATTTTACAATATTTTCCTATTCCATTCATTAATAGAACTTGGGTTTCACTATATTACTGTGCTCTCTGCAATATTTTTATGTGTGTGTTTCTATTCATATTTATTTCCTGTCATTTCATATTTCTGTTATGATGATCTTGGTGTAATGTTCAATTCATTTTAAATTGTTGTGACTGATGAATTGTTGTTATTTTGTTAGTATAGATTATTGATTAATGCATCATAAGATTTATTGTATTGTTTATTTGGTTGTGAGCATATAGGAATTGTTCATTATATATGATGGTTGTTATCATTAGTACACACACGAGCTATGTATGTGTAAACTATACATGCATTTATTGCATATGTACACTAGTAATATTACGATATATACTAGCTATTATAATTTTATTATTTATGGTGGGTGTGTGATGTTTGTGGTATAATTAAAATTGAAGGATTATAATGTTACTTCAAATTATTTTGATGTATTCCAAGATTTATTGTATTTTAGTAAATAGAAAATTTGATATCTATAGATTGAATTGCATTTAATAATATTGGGTTTCATGACCTACACAACTTAAATTTGATTTAACAGAGTACATAACATGTCAGAGAATAAATATTGGGTAAGTGGGGAAGGATTATTTTATTATAGTTGGAATTTCTTGAAACTTCTCGAGGAGGCTAGCAAAGAGGTGGCAGAGGAGGCATAAAGGGGGCCTTAAGGAAAAGGAGAAGAGGTTGGATAATTTGGAGGGGAGTATATTAGGTTGATATGAAGGAGAACCATCGGAAGTGGAAAAACTATGAATTGTGAACTATGACAGAGGTGCTATGATTTTGACATACTAGTGGGTTGAGTGTTGTTCTTGAGATTTGGGTACAAAGAAGCTATGAAACCCCCCAAGTTTTCCTAGAGCTAGGGAGTCATAGAGGTTGTTCCTAGCTGTCTGGGAGGTAAATTTAGTTTGTTAGTCAAACATGGAGAGGAAGCAACTCATCTACAAGAAGCTACACCAAGGGACTAAATCAGATAAAAATAAGAGGTATTTCCCCCCTTATCATAACTCTTATAATTTATTTTTACATTGTTGAATTATGAAACTATTACATGAATTATGTTGTGATTCTAATATTTAAATTGAAATTGTTATTGAAATTGTTGTAACAGTGAATAAAATAAATAGAAATTATTTTTGATTGCATACAAAATTTATGAAATAGATTTTAATTTTACAAAAGAAAAATGTTCAAAGGTTCATAACCTTATCTTTCTTAAAATATAATGTCCACTTAGATAATAGAAATTTAGTGTGGATTCTATAACTCGTAATCCCTTGTTAAGGGTATTACACATGGTATATGAGTTCTAGTCTAAAAATTGGAGCCTAGAGCCTACCTACCTGTGACTGAATTGCAATACAAACTATGTTACAGAAAGATAAATGACCCAAAAATGGACATCTCATAACCTTGAGGAGAGCCTACAATTCGGCACTAGGTTCCATATTTCATGGTCGATAATTCTTCCATCCCAAAAATCCTATGGAAACAAATAATAACCCTAAGAGAAAACCCAAAAAAGGGGACGAAAAGCAATAGGAAAACACTTGTGTACCCCTATTCAAGCCACATTTTCACCAAATTAAAGCCATTAAAGCCACTTGTAGAGGCTACCTATATGTCTGTAAATAAAATCCTCAGTTGTAAAAGGGATAGAGATAAAATGATTTTATTAAAGAGGGTTAATTAATGAGCACAAATTCTTATATATA
>ML803392.1:326338-338957 GCA_009831015.1 Picea engelmannii
TGCCTCCCTACGATAGTAGGAGGGATCAAAGAATATGCAATAATGGAGAAAAAAACTTCATTGAGGGGTCAAGAACTATACCTCTACCTTGCATAAAAGAAAGTAAACTCATAGATCCATGAAGAAAAGAAACAAACACTTTTTGGGGCCCTTAGAGAATTTTCCCCAAGGACCTCCTCCCCATGATTCTCCTCTCCCTGAACTATAGTCGCTTGGCCAATGTCTCCCCAAAATTGGCCATCAATAGGTTGGTGGATACCCATAAAACATCCATTCTATTCATCCAGAAAACCATATTAGAAGGAGATAGGGCTATTAAAAGTCTCTCTCAGGATCTTCCTACATGGGAGTTCTTTGCTTCCAATGCTCTTGGTCGTTTTGGTGGTATTCTTTCCGAGTGGTAAAAGGATACCCTCCTCAAAATTATTGGGATTTCCCTTCAGGTCTAGGGATTACTCTTTTCTCCACGGAACCGAACCTTATTTTCCACTATATCAATATATATGGGCCATATTTGTAAAGGGAAAAAATTTGGGATAAAACCTTAAATATTTCCCTGTGCCACTTTGGGGATGTCATCATAGGTGGAGATTTAAATTTCTCATTGGGAGTGATTGGAATATGGGGTCTTGTATCTCACATTAACCCTCTTTCAAACTTCATTATATATAAGTTAGAGGAAGCTAGGCTTATTGAACTTGATCCAACAAAACTCTCACCCACGTGGCGAAATATGAGAATGGGGGGAGCTCGAATAGGAAAAAGACTAGAAATATTTTATTGTTGGAATATTTGGTGGACCTGGACTTCAAGATGAAGAAATGGGTCTTGGTCGAGGGGGACTTAGACAAAAACCCGATCCTACTCGAATTGGACTCCCCATTGAAAACCCACCCAAGATATTTCAAGATAATTTTTTCTTGGTTTGAGGACCCCTCTTTTAAAACCTCGCTTAAGGACCGTTGGATCCCATACAATAGCTCTAAGCCAGAATCCACTCCTCTCTAATTCCTTGTAAACCTAAATAAGGTGAATAAAGTAGCACAGAAGTGGGGGAAGGAAAAGCAGTCCAAAGATAATTATGTCCTAACTGAAATAAAGGAAAATTGAAGCTTTGGATGGAGACAGAGAGCCATCATCCTATCAACGATAATCAAAAATAAGATTTTAAATCCATGGAACAAACTAGAAGGAAAATTGTTTTGGATCAAGAAAAATAACGACGTCTAAAAATCCAAGCCGGAGATAAAAACACCAATTTTTTTCATAATTTTTTCAATCGAAGGAAATTAGTTAACACCATTTGGAAAATTGATGGACCACAAGGGAACTTGATTTTGACTTTTGAGGACATCACTTTTGTAGGCGTTCAACATTTCCAAAGGATACATTCAAAAGAATCCTAAACCCCTATTGAGGTTGTCTTGAAGGTCGCAGATAGATTCCTAGGCTTCATTGACTATGAAAACAATGACCATCTAATGGAAAAAATATCAAAGGATGGACTCTTAAGGACTCTTCACAGTTTTCAAAGGGACAAAATCTTGGGTTTAGATGGAATCCTAGTGAAATTCTACTTGGAATGCTTCGATTTTCTTAGAAATTATCCTCAGAGTCATGGAATACTCTAGGAACATAGGACAAATGTTGGTTGATTTTAACACAACTTTTATTACATTAATTCTAAAGACATGCAATCCTTGATCCTTTTATCACTTCATGCCCATTTCACTCCATAATAACATTTATAACATCATCACCAAAATAAAAGCCTAGCGTTGAAAGTTCTTCGTCTCAAATCCGATCACCCCGAAGCAATTTGGATTCCTTCATGGCCAAAAAATTCATGAAGCAATAGGCATGGATCAAGAGGAGATTCACTCCATCCATATTGAAAATAAAAAATCAATCACTTTAAAGGTGGATCTTTCCAAGACCTTCGATAGAGTTAGTTGATTATAACTGAGGATTCTTCTCATTCAACCGAGGTTTTGCCACTCATTTGTCACCTCGGTTCTTAACTGCATTTCATCCACTTCTTTTTTCATTTTAATCAACGACTTAACATCCCCATTCTTAAATATGAGACGGGTATTAGGAAAGGATTCTCACTCTCTCCTCTCCTTTTCCTCCTTGTTGCAGGAGGTTTAAGAAGGCTCATCCACTCTACCTATAACTCTGAGGATTTGAAAGGTATCTCATATGGAACATGTTTTTAGATCACACACCTTTTTTCGTGAATGATATATTAATATTTTGTGAGGGAAAACTAAGATATGTGCAATCCTTGAATGATATTATCAACCCCTTCTGTAAAGCTACAAGGATGACCATAAACAAGGAAAAAGCATCTATGTATGTATGGGAATTATCGACACCCAAATAGATTGCAATCTCCCATATGCTTGGCACCCAAATATCTAAAGTAGATGATGTAATGAAGTATTTAGGATTTAATCTCAAGACTTGTGGATAATTCAAAAAAGGATGGTTATGGCTAATTGTAAAAATTGAAAAGAGAGTAAATTCTTGGTGCAACTGATGGCTATCTAGAGTTGATCACCTGGTTCTTGTCAAATCTATCCTAGAAGCTATTCATGTATACTGGATCAACCTTGTGTGAGTACCAAAGGGAATTCTGACAAAAAAACAAGCAGATAGAGCACATATTTCTCTAGTCAAGTACAATTGAAAACATATCTCTTGTTCTGGCCTCCTGGAAAAAAATAGCAATACCCAAAAAAATGCGAGGATGGGGGCTAAAGAACATTTTATGCTTCTCTAGAGTGTTAGCAAAAAATAATGTTTGGAGTCTAATCCAGGGTAAATTTTTATGGGCTTAGGTCCTTAAAGCCAAATATTTTCCTCACGAAAATATTGTGGATTGGATCATAAAACCAAACAAATACAACTTAAATGGCTCGATATTGTGGAAGGAAATCCTCTGTGCCTTTCCCATAATTGGAAATTGGTTAATTTGAAAAATTGTCATAGGAAACTAGGTCCTCATTGGAAAGGATCCATGTATCAATTGTGGAAATAATCACATCCTTCCACCGTCACTGATACAATTTATCGATGATGAGATTCTTTTTCTCAATCAAGTTTGGCAAGGTGACCCGATTACTCATCAAGGAATATGGATGACTATAAATGAGCTAAGAATTCAAGAGGATTGCACTCCCTCTTGTACATCCTATATCACAACGATCCAAGCAACCTTCATTAAAATTTATGATCAGGAGGATGAGATTATTTGGTCCCAGAGCCCTTCTAGCCGATATAGGCCAAAGTTAGGATACCAAGTTGCCACCTCAGAAGGACAAGAAAACCCCCCACCTTGGTGGGGGAAGAAATTGTGGAAGACAAAATCCCCCCTCAAGGACAAACTTTTCATGTGGCTCATGATTCATAACAAAGCCCCCACATGGGATCATCTACAACACATGAACTTCATCGGGCCGGGGCGTTGCATTCTATGTAAAAGCGATGAGGAAACAAACCAACCCCTTATCATGGATTGTACTTTCTTTGGATATATTTGGGAAGATATTATTATGATTATTCAAAAATTAGGAGAATGATTAATATGATTAATAGATTGATATCAAATACATGAAATTTCTCCTTTTTAGATTTATATATGATCTACAATAATCCCCCTCAAATTTGACTCTTCAAAAAAATCCATCCACTCCGAAGTCTTTGCTGATAAATCTTTGTTGCACAAATCTCGCTTCTAAATTTCCGCAAAAAAAAAAAAAAAATGAATATGGTTTTCCTTTATAAACACAAAAACTGAAATTCCCACTCATTTTTCATTGTATATTTCGAAGCATTGATGATAAATGTGTGCACTCTTTTTTTTAAATTTACATTTTCATTGCGTTATACAGTGAGTAGTGCACCGATGCGGTGTGTATGTATAACACACCGATTTATTTTTGTAATAAATTTCAACGTATTGATAGTAAACTCACATTATTTTTATAACTTGCTTCGGTCTATGCGTTATATAGTATGAAACACATTGGTGTGGTGTGTAAGTAATAACACACCATAAGACAGTTAAGTTTACACAATGCAAATGCAAACATCCACATTTAAATTTTGCGGAGGAAATAACATAGGGAAGTCTTTGGTGCTTCACTCAATTAAACACGCCAATGTGTTTAGTTTATCCATATGCACCAGTGCATATTTATATGATGAAGCTCACTGTCAAATTATAAAAGTCATTTGAAATTACTTTTGAAGTTATATTGTTCTATGCTACCCAAGAAGACAGTTTTGGCTCAAATGCAAGGGAAAAGGAATCATAATATCAAATGGCCAATTTTTCAAATTCCAACTCATTTTGTATCTTTGGAAGTCCTTCAAGTTATCTCACACCGATTGTAGCACGTCTAGATTTTATTGATAATATTTTTGTCTCATTGAATTTATGTTATGTATATAGGTGCAGTTGAATAATTATTCATTGAATTTTGTAGGATCAAGATTCAGGATCGAGTTCAGATGCTCAAGATATTACTGTAGTCCCAAAATTATGCAAGATCTTGTTAGGAGAAATATACCGCAAGTAGATGTTCGATGAAAATGGACAGCTTCTTTACCCTACCAATCCTAACATGCCATCTTCTAGCAACCATCTTGGGTCAAAGATATTACACCGTGGATTGGATCTCTTTTATGTAGACAACCCTATAGGGCATAATAAAAAGATTATTGAGTAATTGTATTTTTGTATTTTTAATGGAACTAATGTAAATGTATTGCTTAATTCAAAATTTGTTTTATAAAATGGTTGGTTTCATGTTTGTTATTGGGAAAAAATAAACACTTATAATAAGTGTTTGGTATAATGTTTGAACATATTAAATGCATTTTGTTACTAACATTATCGATGTAATGTTCAATATTGTTACAATCATGATTCTGATAACGAGAGACATGTCCACCATCTACCATTGCACCCCACTATGATGCCAAGTCACGAGCTTGTTTCTAAACGAAAACAACTCGAAGAGAAAGCATACCAAGAATGTTTGAAACAACTGCCTATTCAATTGCCACTACGTCCTAAGTCACCAATTCAAAACCTCGATCGTAACACTAGTTCTTCACATGTTGGGGATGAAGGAAATGATATAGAGGTAGGTATGGATGATTTCTTGTGAGATACCCAAGCCATGAAGGGAATTTTGTTAGATACATTTGAGTAAAATGAACTAGGGGATGATGCTAATTTCATAGATACCTTCTTTGAAATCTTGAAATCTTCTTCCACCACCCCTCTATTTGGTCAAGTACAAGGGTCTGCAAGGTCTACCCAACTAGGGACAACAATGTTACTGTACAACTTGAAAGAAATGTATGGTATGTCAGAAACATGTTTCTCGACACTTTTGAGGTAAATAACCATTAAGTCCCCTAAATGTTTAAGGAATCTTGTCACACAATGAAAAAAGAAAAGGGTTGATTTTATGCATGCTTAATGACAATGTACATTTATATTTCCCACTAATTGTAGATTACTCAAAGGTAAGGTACTTCTGAGTTATAATCTCTTACCTGATAGCTGCGCAAATGCAAAGCAAGTGTTGAAAATGTTGGGTGTTGAGTACATATCATACCACACATGTTTGGATGATTGTATTCTATATAGAAATGAATATGTGGACAAAGAGATATGTCTAGAATGTTGGCATGATAGGTACCATAAAAAAATGGTAAGGCACATTGTCCCCCACATAATATATTGAGGCACATGCCTATAATTCCAAGGATTCAAAGGCTCTTTCATTGCAAACAATTATCCATGATGCAGGAGTGGCATGCCTCACAAAGAAGTGAGATAGGATTTATGTGAGTGCCAACAGATTCAATAGCCATGAAGCATATAGAGGACACGTGGCTCGATAATTTCAAGGATGAAGTACAAATCTTGAAATTGATCATAGCTACGGATGAAGTTAACCTATATTCCCTCCAAAACACCAAAAACTATGTTTTTCCAATGGTAGTGATCAATAAAAAAATCCCCCCATGGTTGTCTGTGAAGAATGAACATCTTATGTTGGCTCTTATAGTCCTGAGTAAAAGACAGGTGAAGAGAATGGATGTCTACATGCAACCATTGATCAATGAATTTAATCAATTATGGGAAGGGATACATGTATATGATGTATCAAGACACATCCCAATGGAGAGGTCTTTTATGTTGTATGGCATATGTGCATACACCACACATGATTATCTAAGACTAGGAGTTTTCTTTGGTAAGCATGTTCATTGATTTGTTTATATATATAACATTATTTGGCATACTTCATTTGGTGCAACTATATTTTTGACACTAACATGTTATGTATACAATAACATCACAGGTATTGTAACAAAAGGGTATCATGGATGTAAATGTTGTGGACCTTATATAAAGGCTAGGTGGTCCAACCACCTACGAAATTTGATGTATGGCTATTCAAGGGTATTCCTCCCAAAAGACCACCCTTATAGAAGAGTTGAATCTTCTTTCAATGGTAAACCAGAGAGAACCCAAAGACCTGAAATAATGACACTGACAGATTGGAATAGGGCATATGCCATAGAGAAGGAAAAGGAAAAGGAAGAATTATTTGATTCAAATGGGGATCCTATATTCGAAGATCCTGAATTTTTTGACACCTATGTTGAGAAAATTCCCATTGGGATGAAAAGGAAATCTATATTTTATGAGATTCTGTATTGGGAGCATCTTAAGATTAGCCACTTACTAGATCCCATACATATAATCAAAATGTCTCATCTTCTTTATGGAGGCACATATCATGGAATAAAAGTGACACATTGGTTGTTAGGAGAGATCTTATTGCTTCAAATACTAAAAAGAGACATTGGGAAATAAACAAAACTAAAGGAGAGGTTGGTCCCTCTTACTCTTTTTAAAGAAGGTGATGTCCCATGGATTTTGAATAAATGTGATATTTCTATGGAAAATGATGTTATATTGGGTGTGAAGGCACCTTCTTTATATGAGTCAACTCTACGATGTTGCTTCATTGTAGAAGGGAATTTGTCGGGGTTGAAATCACATGACCATATGAACCTTCTAAGGGTGTGTATGTTGAATGCATGATTCTTCTTCTATACTGATGTCGATAAAAATATGTTATGCACTCACAGTTTTATGGAAATGAATGATGTGTGTGTCATTATCCTTTACTCGTGTGTGGTTGTGTGAACCATGACTTCCCCCAGGACTTGTGACGTGGCATATCGAAATTATCGACATTTGTACGTTGGATCACATCAAGGGATATTCATATGAATAGCATTCCATAGTGGCATCAAGGGATAGCTAAGATTGTTTGTATGCTTGAGAAGGAACTTCACACGAGTTTTATGAACTTGCAAGTCCATCTTCTAATTAACTTACATGATGAGGTTGAATTAGCTCGAGTGCTCTCATTTCATTCGATTTATTCTTAGAGAGGTACATGAAAAAATTGAAGGGGTTTGTGAATGCGAGTTTCCACAGTTACTCATAATGTTGAAAATTCTTATGGAAGAAAACTGTGAGTGGAGTTTTGAAATGTCCAACATTTCGAGTGGACACTCCACCCATCATCAGGGACAAAAAAAAGTTGATAAGTCGTAAGAAAATGTTGAGGTTTGGATATATAAAATCAAATTAGAGGGTTACCATTAATGTAAGGAAATAGTCGTTAAGATTAAATAAGGTAATAAGGTCGTTTGAAATAGTTGAAAATATTAAAATAATAGTAAATTATTTGAGAAACAATAATCAATACAAAGAAATTAAGGAGGACAAACCAACATAATTAAAAGGGAGAAAAAGGGAAAAAAAGTGTATTTAAAATATTAAAATAGGTAAAGGAAAAATCAAAAGATATTAAAATGATAGAGTATTAAAACTAATAAGAGAGATTAGATCTATGATAATGGAAACTAATTAATATAGTAGAGAAAAGAATTAGAAATCAAAGATAATAGTGAGATAAAGTCAACAAAGAGAATGGTGAGGAAGCTTTAACGAAAAGAACCAAGTCATTAGGATAAGGATAGTATTAAAAAGTATTAAAAATGTTAGAGTGTTGAAATTGATTAGGAAAGTATTAAAAATGTGTTGAAATTGATTAGGAAAGTATTAAAAATGTTAGAGCATTGAAATTAATAAGGGAGATTGATCCTATAATAATCGTAATAATTGACAATTTTTTTAGAAAAGAGATTTTTTAAGAAAAGAGATAAGAATTAGATATAAAACTAATATAAAAACAACGAACGAATATAATGGTGAGAAAGTATTAATGGAAAGAACTTAGTCATCTGGATTGGATAAAGTAATAATAGGGTAAATAAGGTCGATGAGAATGAATAAATTAATAATATAATTTTAAAATTAAAAGGAAAAAAAAAACAAGAATTAATGTTATTATATTTAAATTTTTTTAGAGAAATATGATATAAAGTCCATGGAAAAAAATCGTGCGATTTATATAGTAATAAAGATATAAAGAAGAGGGGAAGAGAGAAAAGGGAAATTCAAGGGAAAGTGTATTTAATATTTTTAATACACTTTTTTCTTTTCTTTTCTCTCCCTTTTAATTATTTTAATTTGTTCTCTTCAATTTCTTTCTATTGATTACTGTTTTTCAAATAATTTACTATTATTTTAATATTTTCACCTATTTCAAACGACCTTATTACTTTATTTAAGTTCAATGGTTGTTTCCTTGCATTAATGGTAACCATCTAATTCGACTCTATATATTTAAATCTCAATACTCTTTTACGACCTATCATATTTTTATGTCCCTAATGATGGGTGGAGTGTTCACTCGAAATGTTGGACGTTTCAAAACTCCACACACAACTTTCTTCTAGAAGAATTTCTAACAGTGAAGGGGTTTGTTCGACAAAGGGAAAAACCACAGGGGTACATAATATATGAGTCGTTATATTATGCCAGTGAGTACATCAAGCAAATTGATGACACAACAGGGGCGGTCATTTGGGCCGACCATCAAGATGAGGACAAAAGGGAAGGGGAGCTACTCCAAATGAATGAAAAAAGGTGATTGATAAAGAGTAAGTCAGTTATATTTTGTCAATTTAGTACAAAGAAAATGTTTACATTGAAGTTGATAATATATATTTCATCCCATGCTATTTGTTTTGAATTTTTATATACACCAACGAAATTAGAAATTGTTGCCATCAATAAATTCGTTCTTTAAGTTGATAATATATATTTGATCTCAAACTATTCTTTTTGAATTTTTGTATACATAATCGAATTTAGAAATTGATACCATCAATAAAAAAATTATTTACAATGCAGAGGCAATGCGACCATGGGTCACATTGTATGAAGAGAGAAGAAGGAAATGGGATAGTGACAAGAAAGCATCCAGATGATTGAATGGTATAAGCATGCGTTATCCAGATCATTTAAAAGAAAATATGCCAAAAATATGTCCCAACAATTGGGTGGTTGAAGAGATACAAGAGACATATGTGGTGTCCTGTCATAACCCATGTGGAGAAGATATGGATGCACTAAACATATGGATTGGGTGCAACAACTCTGTAATAACCTCTCAGAGTACCACATTCTATTTATAGTATTACACATTTGAAACGTAACATGTATTATGTTTTTATTAATGCGTCAGTTATTAGACACATGACATCGTCCTTTGTTCACATTTTTACACATGCATTTGTTCCCATCTATGTGGGCATATGGACATCATTTTCACACTAAGTATGTTTATGATGGACACATCACACAAGATTGTAGAGTGGAGGTCCAATTTGACCAATCTAGTCGTGATATCCATCATGATCAAAACCTAATATAGGGGGAGTTATGTTACATTGGAAAGATACAAGAGATCATGCAAGTGGACTTCTCATCATTTCAATGTGTTATTTTTTGTTGCAAGTGGTGGGATACCTTCAACTGGAGAAATGTAAAGGAATATTATGATATTGAGATAATATATATTAACTCTAAAAAAATGTGGGTTGAAAGTAAGTAGCCTTATGTTTTCCCAAAACATTGCAACCAAGTGTTTTTTACCCAAATGTGTTGGATGGGGATTGGTGGTTTGTACTAAGACAATATCCGAGATTTAAACATATTTTTGAGAACAACAATGTTACAATGCCAAGCGAGGAAGATAATCAGGGTGATGGCAACAAAGACTGATTTGTAAATTATTTGTTTGGACATTTATATTATGGATGTGCCATTTTATTATGGGTATCTATAATGGTCAATTATGTTTTTTTTTCTTCATTTTATAATTATGTTGGATATGAAAATTTAAAACCCATTTACAACCACCATATTGAAAAAACGTTAAATATTACAAGCATAAGATGTTGTTTTGATATATTTTTATTGTCATATTTATTATTTATTATAGCAAATTTATATCATATTTATTATTTATTATAGCAAATTTATATCATATTGTATTGTATTAAAAAATGTTTATGTTAACCTTTGAATTACTAAGCATTAATTGAAATATCACAAAATTGGTGACATAGAGTAGTAAATATTTATTTTAAATTATATTTTATTTAACAAAAAATGAATATATTAAAAAATATTCAAACCTCAAAATTTGTGTTGTTTGAAAAAAATCAAAATTCAAATAAATATATACTTACTTTGATGGAACTTCTAAAGTCAATTCCAACAAAATAACTTCGTGCAACATCTATGAGTTCTAGAATCACATTTGTGGTATTGGCATTACCAACTTTGATGGTATTCCCCACCTTAACTAGTGAAAATAGCATGGCCTTCACCCATTCCATTCCATCTTTTAGTTTTATAATCATATAAACTTATATTAATCATTTTTTTTACATTCTTCTTGAAATAAGTGTCAATATAGGAAGGGCATGGAAATTCTAGAAGAGTGTTTTTCTAGAGCCCAGTGAAAATTAAAGAAAATTTTAATGATCCATACTTATCTAAAAGTATACTAATTATAAAATGTTGGGTGATATTATTTTTAAATAGAAGATTCATAAAGTTTCTATTAGAGTAAAAAATTGTGAAACCATTTCATCGAAAGTGTATAGATCAAAATGTATGATTATTCTTTATATTTAGTGTTTTAAATTTAATTGAATAAATTTCATATATTATAATAGTTGGATAATATTAATTAATAAAATCTTTGGAAAAAATAAATATTAATAAAATATAATAATTGTGATTTTAGTAAACAATTATATTACAACTTTGGCTTTTAATCTTTGAATAATAAAAATTTGAAAAAAATAACACTATTATTACATCATCATTATTATTGTTAATGAATAATTATGTTATAATGTTATTATTATTTTATGAAAAAAATACAAATATTCAAATCACAATCATTTCACTCATCATATTTAAGTATTTTTGTTTATAAACATGTTTAATTAACATATTGTATCTTGTTGGACAACAAACAATTCACCATGAAGAACATTTAAACATTATATGGCATTAATGGATATAACTTTTTGCAATCAAAATACAAATTAAATGATCTCATAAAAGTAAAGTTAAACATTATACGACAACTAAAAATTTAAATGAGTGATACATCTCAAATTTAACTTAAAAACGAAGAAATCATTAACAATGTTCATCATTAACATACTCATAATACATTTTATAGATCAAACAACAACAACCACAACATTATATGAAAAACATAATATACATGAGTGATATACATATGAATATACATGTCAAACATACATCTCAACAAAATATGCAATAAATGTGTCATATATAGATCTCAAGTCAAATACAAAACAATCAATATACATGTCAATATGTACCACTACTAGCTAGGTCCACCACCAGAGACAGGTGCATCAATGTCTCTGCTACTAGAGGTAGAGCCTCTATCAAGAACAACTATGTCGGAAATAAATGTCGACAAAAGTGTGTTATCCAATGTCTCTCTATCAATATCATCAAGATGTGCATCAATACATGATTTGAACATAGTGTCCAAATGTAATGTCCCCATTTTTGGGTTCCCTTGCTTTGCAATTGGGGATAAAGTTTGAGGCTTATGTCAACCAAAACAAAAGGGTGAGGTTATATTATCAATGATCTCAAGGGATTTGGAGGCGTTATATGAGTCCCAACCTAGTCCATTTACCACATTTCATCATCAGGATCACTTCCACATAGTTTGTTCTTGGTTCTGTGGCATTCCGACGATTCTCGTAATTTGGGTTATTATTGAGTGTAATTTAATTACATACACTAATGGTGTTATTCAGATCATATTTTATGAAGGAATACCTTGGTGTACTAGCTCGTTGGAATCAAGATGAAGAGATCTAAAGGTTGGGGTTATGAGAAAGGGGATTCCAACATTCAGGAATGTCTTAAAAGCCAATTAATCAATATCTTGCATTAAAAAGGTGGTTAAAAGGGGTTATAAAGTGATTTTAATCTTTAAGTGAAAATTAAAAATGGGAAATAAGGGTCATGTGGATTTGGTCAAAAGAGGAAAGATCTAGAAGGGGTTCAAAGAAGTATAAAGGAAGAGTGGCACTT
>ML803392.1:339154-388328 GCA_009831015.1 Picea engelmannii
CTATCAATATCATCAAGATGTGCATCAATACATGATTTGAACATAGTGTCCAAATGTAATGTCCCCATTTTTGGGTTCCCTTGCTTTGCAATTGGGGATAACGTTTGAGGCTTATGTCAGCCAAAACAAAAGGGTGAGGTTATATTATCAACGATCTCAAGGGATTTGGAGGCGTTATATGAGTCCCAACCTAGTCCATTTACCACATTTCATCATCAGGATCACTTCCGCATAGTTTGTTCTTGGTTATGTGGCATTCCGACGATTCTCCTAATTTGGGTTATTATTGAGCGTAATTTAATTAAATACACTAATGGTGTTATTCAAATCATATTTTATGAAGGAATACCTTGGTGTACTAGCTCGTTGGAATCAGGATGAAGAGATCTAAAGGTTGGGGTTATGAGAAAGGGGATTCCAACATTCAGGAATGTCTTAAAAGCCAATTAATCAATATCTTGCACTAAAAAGGTGGTTAAAAGGGGTTATAAAGTGATTTTAATCTTTAAGTGAAAATTAAAAATGGGAAATAAGGGTCATGTGGATTTGGTCAAAAGAGGAAAGATCTAGAAGGGGTTCAAAGAAGTATAAAGGAAGAGTGGCACTTCACCTTCCTCATATTATAATTTTTATCTCTTATTTGGAGTGCTCTTGGAGCCAAGGTTTTCATTGGGGTTTTGGAAAAACCCTTCCACTATTGGTTTGGTTTTGATGGTGCAATATCCACCCTAGCTAGACAAGAGGGGGATCCATCCAGGATTTCCATTGGAGTTCCATTTTTAGTTTTGTCTTCAGTTTTTGAGTTGTAGTGATTTTCCCAGATGTTCATGGGGATTCTTTGGAGAGTCGATATACTTCCTTTGTGCAAGGCCATAGTGCATTGAGGAGGATGTCGGCCTTTTGGAGAAAACTGTGACGACAGAAGGAGGTCGTAAGTGATCTTTGGGGGTCCATGAAATCAGGTTGAGTCACCAAAGGGAGGCCACAAACCACTTTGTGGAGCCACATGGGTGTAGTGCAGGCTACAAGGTGAAGGAGAAGGCTCGCGAGCCCTTGGTATTGTGCAGAGAGGGCCGAGAGCTCATTGGGTGAGACAAAAGGTTATAAGGAAGGTTGTAGGCCTTTGGCAGACTCATGGAAGTTAGGAGGAAGGGAAGAAACCTTGTTCTTGGTATTCAAAGGGTTGAAGGAGGCTTGGAGAGCTTCGAAGATAACTAACATCTCTATTGAGAAGACATTGTCATCATTCCTAGGTTTTTGTTTGAGTCTTGTAGTGTTTGTTGCAGTTGCTATAAATAACCATTATAGATGTATTATTGTTTTATTTCCAAACTCCATTCATAATAAATACTTTCAATGTTGTCTCTTCCATTATTTGTGTACTTGGATTATGTGACTGTGTTCGAAGGAATTTAACTTAATGTAATGCATGTAAACTATTCGTAGAAAGCAATATATCATATTTTTTCATAAAGATTGTATGAGTTCAAACTGTTTGACAGAATTACAACATCAAATTTACACAGTAAAACACTGATATCCTTGCCTAACATACTTGGAGATATTACACCAAATCATCAAAACCTTATGAGACATGTGGAGGAAGAGAAGGAGGAGGGGGATTGGTGGATGATGACACATGTGGAATAGGAGAAAGGAATGGATCAGTGGATGGTGACACAAGTGGAGGAGGAGGAGGAGGATCAGTGGAATATTGTGACACGTGTGGAGGAGAATTAGGAGGAGGAGGAGGATCAGAGGTGGATGTAGGTTCAAATACATGTGGAGGGGGGGGTAGGAGGAGGAGGAGGAGGATCGAACGTGGATGCAGGTTTAGACACATGTGGAGGGGAAGAAGGAGGAGGAGGATTGAACGTTGATGCAGATTCAAACACATGTGGAGGGAATGAAGTAGGATCAATAGATGGTGCATCCAACTCATGTGGAGGAGAATCGAGAGGAGGAGGAGGATCATGTGGTGGAGTAGAGGATGTGGATGGCTTTGTGTATGAGCTAGATGGAGTTGGATCATGAGTAGTACCCCTCAGTGTATCGATGAGGTTGAAAACTCCAACAATATGATGCATCAACAACATCATGTCACAAGGAAAAATCCTCCATATCGTAGAGAGATCATGTACTCATAATATGTCTCTGATGGGTGTGAGTACCACTCTGTTACTAGTCACGACACCGCATAGTCAACCTGCCACATCTATCCAGACTATCTGATCTGGCATGCATGGAATGTGGGGTCTTTTTACTGGAGGCTAGTCTTTTGTCTCATACATCACCTCACCCTCATGTTGGGGAGGCTCATTCCCAACATATGTGCCAATATATGGAAAACAATGGATAATAATAATAAGATAATTAAAAAAAAATGTTACAATAAATTACATGTGCATTAAATAAGACATAAAAATACGAAACTAGATTTATTAAAACATAACGATAATATTACCTTTCTCATCTATTAGTTCAGATGTTGTAAATCAGATATTTGGACATCCTCTCCAATCCATCCCCATGTACATGTACTCTGAAATATCAAGGACAACATTTTCCTCTCTAGCCAATAAATCACATACATCTCTACTAGCTAGATAAATGGGAAACACATATTCAACCCTCTTGGAAATCAATTTCCCCCACATGTGCATACACGCATCAAACATAGTCTTAGAAGGAAAGTAGGGTACTATTGGACTAGTGGCATGAACCCTCTCAAAAAATAGTGTAAATAACTCTGATGCAAATGGGAAGAATCTCGTCCCATGTAAAACAATGTGATAATGATATAATGCACAACAAAACTGTCTCAAAAAATCTCCAACCACCTAATCAATTGAGGCTTCTACAATAAACTAAATACATAATACAACATAGAGAAACTAATGTGTTTCCCATCATATCTATACTATGACAATGTCGAGAGAATAAGACACATGCACCCAATGTCCTTTCTACCAAATGAACTTATCTGCAGCTGACCATCACAAACCTGGAACTCCGAAGAGGAATGAACCTCTGGATGGACATATCTCCGCACATATGAAAACTAGGTCTCTCCTGAAACACCAAGTGGTAGCGCAGGGAAATGGGGTAAATTCTCCCCCCTCGTAGACAACCCAATGATGAAACATACATCCTCCTTCGTGGGATGATACCATAGATTGGGACCAACCATGAATCATTATCACCCATGATCCCAACGACGAATCAACTAATGTAACAACAAATAGTTCCCCCAGATGAACTTATCCTCATGATAAAACTTCAGGAGGAAAACATCCATCAAAATTCCATGTGTCGACTGTGAAATAGGGCGAGGGAAAAACTCCCTCTCCATGGCCTCCCACTCATGCACAAATGTGTGTGTCTCGACATATTGTTGTTGTTTCTACTCCTCTTCTCGTTGTTTTCATCTCTAATTCACATACAAATATTGTTAGGAACACACACACACACACATATGTGTGTGTGTAATTGAAATTATAGAACAAATACATATATAAATTACGTGTCTTTAAAAAGATCTAAAATTAATAGTTTTTTGCAAAAAAATATTAAAAAGTAACAAGTGCATCGAATATAGAACATACATCATGCCGACAGTTCGTGCTATCAAAAAAATAACATTGCCATGCAGTGTTGTTACTAATACACACAGGTGCCACATTTCTTGTCGCACCACTACATATTTGAGTGATGTGTTATATACCGGTGTAATGCTTTTAACCGCACTGGTTTGGTTCTTTTAACCGCATTAGTTCATTTCCTTAACAAAGATGCACCGCAACAAAAAAATGTATGTCACTCAAAATCGTCAATGCCCTTTGTTAAATTGAAAGTACTGGTGCATTGGTTTTACCAGAGCACCGACATGATGTCTAGTGATGAGTTGTATTACTAATACACCGGGAATGAGGCCTTACAAAAGACAAACTATGATGCTTATTTTTCAAAACATGTCGCAAAGCGTACATTTAGCATTTACGCATCAACGCAAGATGCTTATTGTCGCACCACCACAGATTGCAATGGTGCATCTAATAAGTCGTACCACTCTGAATGATTATTAAAATTTTGGCTTGGTGTCGTTGCCTTTATAGCACCAACATGTTTGTTTGACTAATGGGCACCACTAGGTTAATTTTCATTATCGCAGCTGAAGCGGTGCAATATTTTACTATTAACACATTGATGTTACTATGATAGTGGAGCATCGATGTTTTCGTCTGTGGTACGTTGTAAAGGATAGAGAACTAGGAACAAGGCATCCAATGAGATGCACTACTATGCCAAGTCAGGAAATATATGTCCCGGTGTGGTTATGTAAATAATACTGGTGCATTTGGTTAAAAAAATTGCACTGCTACATCAAATTTAATAAATATTTCAGTTAGTGGTGCAGTTAATTAAGTGAAATGTGGCAGTGCAGGTCGAAGCGAATTATGCGTTGGTTGTGGGGTATTTCAAAGGACACATCACTTTGTTTTTATAATTTATCACAATTATCTTGCTTGAATGACATCAACGCGTACATATATATGAGACACACCGGGGGCGACGTTTACTATGATTTTAACACAATACGCACTGCTTTAGAGAAAGCCAAAGTGTTCATGTGCATTGCATGGAATTGGAAAATAAAATTGAAAAAAATTCAAAATTTCAAGCTAAATTCAAATTTTAATTGGATGAAAATGAAAATAGGAAGGTAATAAACAATTTACCTGGCCTCTTATGTCCCAAGGAGGCATGGTTTCACTATTGAGAGGAAATGAAAATTCATGGTAAATTCCAAAATTTGGAAATGTGTGGAATGTACCAATGGAGCTATTCAAGTCGGTGTAGAGCACCGGAGACGGGGCGTCTTTGGAAGGAGGGTGAGAATTGATGTTTTCTTGAGAGTTTGGAAGCACACGGTGCACAGTAACAATGAAAATTAGTTTGGTATTTTTTTTTATTTACCCTTTTGTAGTGCGCTAACGACATAGAGGTGCATCAGTGCATAACGTTCAACGACATCGGTGCACTTTATTCAGTTCATGTAATTTTTATTATAAAGTATGATGGTGCTTTTGAACATTGATTCATTGGTGCTTCATTATTTATGTACACACCAATGTGTATCAACCTTAAAGTCACACCAATAAAAAAACCTCTGATCACCCACCTCCGCTAACAACCTCCACTATAAACAAAGAAGGGATAGATTTTTCGGGGAGATTTTGTAAAAACCTCTGCAAGAAGGTGTTCTTGTAGTGGCCCCACAAGGTCTAAAAGTTTACCTATATGGATCACAACTATATTTGGACACTTTAAAGAAGATGAATAAACTTGATTGGCCAAGCTTCAGGTTCCCTCTTCTCCTACATGCTACTCCATTATGGAAATCTATAGGAGAGATAGCTATGGAAAGAGAAAATAGAAGGTGGAGCATAGTAGAACAAGAAGCAAGTTACCATGATAGATATACCATTACACGCTTTATGGAATATGACCTTACAAAGATATGCAGAGTGAAGAAGTTTAATGATGAAGAGTAACCAAAGAATAACATCAGGTTTGATGCTTATTTTTTATGCACATAGGTGTGAAACCCTCCAGTTGGGGTGTAATGATGGCCCCCTATATTATCATCTACCACCCATCCTTTTGTTATGAATTATTGATATATTTTCCTCATAAACCTAAGAGTTTCTTAAGGTATCTTATTTTAATGGAAAACGTAGATGATATTGACATATGTTTAATTAAATAAATATTATTGGCTTATTTTCAATAGAATAACATGAATGTTTGCTATATTAAGTATTTTTAGTTGATTGTGTAATTTAAATTGTGTGGACTAATCTTCATTGGAAAGTATAAATTTTAACCACAACTATGGTTGAGAACATTGGAACCTATGACCATGCATAAAAATGGGGTTTGACCCTTGCATAACTACTCATCTTCAATACTCCAATCACATCACAATCAAGGAATAATGATTGAGAATATCAAGGGATCTTGTCCTCCTCATTTATGAAGGTGATCACCATACTTCCAATATTAGGAGACAACAATTAACTCATGAATCATATGCATCCCTCCAATTCTCAATTGTATGTTGAAATTTGAACTTGTTAGAGGAGGAATAATTAACCTATAGAAATCAACTACATTGGGTAGAGGGATAATCAGGTAGACAACCTTCGATGAATTATGGATTTGATTGATCAAGTTAGTTAGATATATCATAGTGCAATTTTAATATTTATATAAATTGAAATAGTAGAGAGAGGTCTCCAGTTTTTCATTCTAATTTCAATTTTATTGTAATAGACTAGTTCAATTTGTTTCGAGTAGATTTTTGCATTACTTTGATATGTGAACGTTTAGAAAAAAGGAATAAAGAGTTCTTAGGTTTGTTTCCAGAATCATTATATAGGATTGCAAGAATTTTCTTGGGTAGGACCCACTTGAGGAGAGGTCATAGGAATCCTTATTTTGTCAATGTCATTCCTATTTATGTTTTGTAAGTTTCTTTAGATTCCCATATATAGTTCATTTGCTTACTATAAGTTTTATATTATCAATAATATTGTTTACAATAATATTTCCAATATGGTGCATTTCATGATTTTTTTTATTATCTTTGATTAATGATGAGTGCCATGGGATGTGGGCTTCATGAGAATTTTAGTGCTATATTTATTTTCTTATTTTGATATATGGATAGTGGTTGTTAATATCACAAGTCATCTTATTATACTAGCCTCTTATTCCACTAGGACTCGATCATACTCTTGTCTAACCTCTGGCAATTAGACAAAGAGATGGAAGTCAAAACTAGTATCCTAGGCTACGTGGAGTGAATTTGGCATGGTATACCAATAGCTTATCATTTATCCTTACTACAACATCATTATAATTTTGAATAGATTGGAATTTTATATTTTTCCGTATACATTGCACAACACATCATCAGTTTACATGATCCTTGGTTAACAATTTAAGTTGAGCTTAAGCTATAGAGTTCAACATATATTGTTGTAATTATGTATCCCAACAACAACATTGAGCAAGTGAACTTATCATAGCTTTAGATTCACCCACTATTTTTTGTCTTCCTTTATGTCACTTTAAGTTATGTGGAATTACCTTACAACCTATCTACTGAATTGGCCACCCCATGAGGCTTACAACTAGACTATGCATTAAATAGGACCCAATCCTTAAGTTGCCAAGGTAAATTAGAATTTATACAACCATCCAACAAACATGTGAAAGGATATGACCAACTACACCTCTAAAGCATCCAAACTTTACAACTTTAACACTCAGATAATTAACAAAAATGTAGTGTAAAATAAAAAAAAACCCAAGAACATGTGGGTCGTACCCAAGCTAGGTACCTAGAAATTTTATTAATATAAGACACAACTAAAACTATTAAAATAGTGAGTCTAAATAACCATCATTACTCTACATTAAAAAATGGTGTACCAAGTCCCCTTCTAGACATGATGACACACACTACTTGTAAAACTACACTTGCACGGTCTGTGAATCACCTCATGTAGTCGTTGTGAATCTACCTCATGTAATCTTGTCCTTCTCCAAGTGAGTCTCCTATTGACAAACTAGTTGCTCACCCTAAACATCCTCAATTTTTTCATTGAAAGGACTTCCTCACAACGCGTCAAATTTTACCTTGATTTTCCAAGTCTCCTACAAACTTCTACTACTCGGAACTAACTTCTTCAAGACCTACTTGTAACTACAAATCTACCCTGGGATCAAGTCTACCACTTGCTTCCACTCCATAACTCTAAACTCTTGAACTTCCTTAGGCATTTCCAAGTCATTATATCATGTTTGACATAGATTTGATGATTTTCACCTCAATCGTCCATCTTAAATGACCTAACTCTCCAAGTTGCACTCCTTGGACTTGTTTTCCATAGCTAAGTCGAACTAAAGGTTTCCACTATATAGTGTTGGAATGAGTGGAACTCATCCATACTCAAATTCATGATCCCAAACTTGAATGAATTCCTTCAAAGTCCATGTTTCCCACTTTATATAGGAGGAATGTCTAACCATTTCCTTGAACTAATGTGGTCCCTTCCACTCCATGTTTTCCTTAGTGGACCCATGGACCCATTCTACCTTAAGTTTCCAAAAATATCCTTAAGGTATGGGTTCCCACATACACACAATGCCAAAGTATTCACATACACCTTCCTCAAGGTAGTGTGTATTTCTTGTTTAGATCCCAATATGTCTTCACTCATGCAACATCTTCATGCCCAATTGTCTTGCCCATAGTTAAGCCTTGTGGACCCTATTCTTATTTGGGAGCACTTCAAGTCCATAAAATATTTGTATAGCCAAGGCTATCTCACAACTTACTAACCCCAAGTTTCATTAACACTTGTGTAGATTTATAAAATGCTACTTGTTGGCACCACTACTCCTCTACGCTTAGCTAGGAGTTCTCATCAACCCCAAATATTTTCCAACACTTAGTCTTTCATATAAAACTACCTCTACTAATCATCTAATGGAGGTGATATTACCATATGGTGGTAGGTTGTTCCTCCCCTACTTGTGAATATCATGAAATCCATGGAGCACACTAGTGTTGCAATTGTCCTTAGCATACTTCTACCAAGATATCCAAGGCCATGGATAGATAAAGCATTATACTTATTAAGGAATTACACTAGCATCTACAACCATAATTCAACATATGGATTCACATGTCCTTGAAAGCATGCCTTATTATAAGGCATGTCACTTGCGACTGCAACCATTACAATCAATTTTCTCACCACTCATACCACCTAAGGTGAATGCCTTGTTACTGAACCATGTTTCATCTTGCCCACACAACTAACTATGTTGAGCACCTAATTCCCCAAAGATTCATTCCAAGCTACCATCATTTTCCATCTCGAACAAGGGGGTAAGGCACATAAGTCTTCCTTCAAAGACCAAAGGCCTTACATCCTCCCCCACTTAAATTTCATGTTTTATTGCAAGATCAACAACAAAATATCTTGCTCTATTGGTACCATTTCCTAACTAAAAATTTATCCAGAAGGTTGCACTATCCAACTTTATACTATGCAAAACAACCATTCAACCTATTTGTCCATGCACAAATACAATAGATCCCTCAAGTTATAAACTATTTGGGTGATTAGTGCAATTGTCATGCCAAAACCTTGAGAATGCACTTTTTCATGTCCAAGTCTAGATGTATCTACCATTAAGTTTAGCATTGAACTATGCTAAACTAAAGGAAATGCCACCACCTCTTCCTCAAACTATTAATTCTCCATCAACCATGTGCCTCAACAAACATGTCAAATTATAGAATTACTCAAAGTGGTTTCTCACTAAGGAATTGATATAATGACACCTTCCTCTACCTACTATCCCACTTCCTAGGCAGTAGGCCACTTTGATGATCTCAATGAGAAAGGGGTGACTTATTTTTTCCATGGTATTCATCCCAAAATGTGGAAAGTTGCATTATTTGTCCCACTCATTGAAAAGTTTCTCATATTCATGCCTTATGCTCAAGTACTGTGCAAAACTCTCATATTCAACCTCATAGTCATCCTCAATTCTATTATATTTCTAATAAGTGTGTCTTGCAAGTTCTTATACTAGATGTGGTGGAAATTTATATTCACAAAGGGATACCCTTGGACACTCTACAACTTGCTAAGCAACTTGTTTATGGGATGTCATATACACTAACTATTGTATTTCTCTAAATCTTGTTGAATTATGAGCTTATTTCTTTAGTTTATGCCCATGTCACTTCTTAGCAACCTTACCCAACCCCTTCTCAACAATGAATGGTTGAGGCTTCTTGATGACCTCCATAATCATCCCTTCTAGGCTCTACAATCCACTCAAAACAACATCAATAACACCCTAATCTTGTTGGTATTCATTATGTTGAGGTGAACTTAACACATGCTTGGATTCACTAACCTTCTCTTTAACCAACCCACTATCTTGAAACTAATATTTTTTCTAAATGAGTTCCTCCTTACATTGATTAGAATCAAAACATAGTCATTTCTACAAAAAAATGAGCATCCTCTTAGACCACCACTTCTTGTACACTTTCTTCATTGTAATAGGTCACACTCTAGTGATTTCATTCATCAATAACCTATTCCACCACTACTAGTGCAAACTTTGTCTTTCCAAATCACACAATAGGTTAGTCTTCTCCAAAGGTTGTCTTGAATAAAACATACAATGTTACAAACCTTCTTTACATGTAGAAAATGTGGTCCTAATAACCTAAGGTTTCTCCACCCAAAACCAAATATTTTTTCTATTGTGTGATGATAGAAGCCATGCTCAAAGGCTTAATGGATGCCTCAATCAACTTTATAGTTGGAATTCTCAACACCCATCTGAACTTCCTTCTAGTCATAATGGGCACACCAAAAGTCTTGGTCTCATCCAAGAACATAAAATAGTTCTTATGGGGTATGTGAACTACTTTGGAAATTTTTAGGATTTCCTATCCCAATATGACTTTATGTTCATCCAATGGAACCGTTGTCAAGTCCAAAACACTAAACCTTTCCCCTTCCTTCAAAGGTGCAAAACAAACTACTCTTGTAACTACCTTCATTATTGAATTCACCACCTTTAACGCGGATTTCCTTCCCTCAACCTTATGATAAAGTCCCTTAGCAATCCATTCACTTATAAAAGTATGTCTTAGTAGTCTTTACGAAGGTTTCCACCTTCAACCACTTATTGTTGCATTCAAAAAAGAAAGGCCACTCCTGCCTTGGTCTTCCAAATCATGTTCCTAACCTTCTATCGCAAACTTCCATAGACCTTTTTCAAGGAAACTAGAACCTTCAAATTTTCCTTTGAAGTCCACTTCTCTTGGACTTCTTCCAAGGGTACCAACTTTTCCTTCAAAGAAAAAAACATAGAAAATTTGTTCTGGCAACAAAGAAAGAATGCAACATTATTACCTCTATGCTTTGGTGTTTTCTATTTCCTTGCTATGGTTTCCTTGAATTCATTACAAGACCTCTCTTTATGTTGTTCCTTTGCCTCTGCCTTTTCCATCATAGTTTTCCATTGAATAGACAAAGAGTCTACTTTCAAGTGGACTTCTTCCGACATTACTTGGTGGCACTAGAAAACTCCAATAGTTTGCTTCAATAGATTTTCTAAGGCTACATACTCACTTCCACTATCTCTATATTCTTCTTCCATGCTCTTCAAAGCTTGGTTCTTTGTTTATTCAACCTATTACACCAAGTCTATGAATTCATCAAATTGTTGAACCCTGAAACACACTAAATGTAGATTTGCCACTATAGGTTATAAGTGGAACAATATGTTCTTTATTCCTTCTTCACTATCGCATTCTTCCTAAATGCATCCTTCATACTAGCACTACCCTTGGATAGTAGTGTGTTCATTCCACTTGAAATGCAAGGAAACTTAGCAAAGTTTATGCACTTAACTCTTGCAAGACTTTTGGGTAAGGGATGTATTATATGTTCTATAGTATTTGGCTCCTCCAAGGCACTATTCCACTTAGAAACCACTTGTGACACTGGTCACAAAAACCACTTGTTTCTTCCATGTCATGGTGAAGAGAAAATATTTTCTAATATTTACTATGACACCACCAATCACAACCCTAGAATCCCCCACTATTTTTTTTCTTCCTTTTAGTGTCACTACAAGTCATGCATCATTGCCTTGCAACCTAATTAGTGTTGGGTTGTTATATTCTCTACAATGAAATTCTAGTTGAGGTAGATCGACTGACGGTTGAAGGTCGAGGTGGATCGACAACATTCAAGGTCAAGGTGGATCGATAGCAAGTCGAAGTTTGAGGGAGTCAACCGAGTAAAGTCGAATTCAAATATATCGAAGGCAAGTCAATTGACAAGAGGTCGAAGTGTGGGCATGAGACGATCGACTAGATACCAAATGAAGGACCGATTGGTAACCTGACTTGGAGTCGAATGTAACATAATCCCGAGATTTGCGGGATTTGTAGCTAATAATATGCATGGATCTATAATCATTTTTTCGGCGCCAATCTTTAGGGTTTTCCTGTTGTAAAACTTATAAAGAGGCATGTTGTAAGACCAAAAATTCTAATGTTGTAATCATAGGATACAGGTTAATCCATGTGTAATTATAGGTTGTTGGTCATGCATGTGTAAGCCAGATTGGCTACAAGTTTGTTCTTGCGCAGGAAAGAGGGTATGATGTTGATTGTGTCTCAGGTGTGGACCAAGTTTAGACATGTAACCTTTTATTCAGATTGAATAAGACAATAAGAGAGCAGAACACTCAAAGGAATGTTGGTTTCCCAATTAAGGGTTTCCAAGGTAAAATCTCGGTGTACTATGTGATTGCTTGTGTCATTTCCATTCTTGATTATATTCTTCTTCTCTTCTGTTGGGATTAATGTGGAAGTGTCTCTCATTTCCTGACATGTGGTATCAGAGATTAGGTTTTCCCTAACAAGTGAGTTATCAGAGTGGTTTTATGCTTTGGTGAGTATATCGGATCTTGATTTGCCAATATTGAATCTGAGAACTAAACCCTAGGTATAGTAAGATTCATAAGTCATAAATTATGTTAAAGATCATGGTAAAGAATGGAAACCAGTTCCAAAATAGAGATAGAAAAAATCAATGGCCAAAATTTTGAGCTTTGGAAGCTTAAAATGGAAGATCTTCTTGTAGATCGAGAAGAATAGACAACGGTCTGTCCAGGTACCCATCCAACGAGAATTTCAATGGAAGAGTGGGAGAAACTCAAAATAAGAGAAATAAGTATGATTCGGCTTTGTCTTGCAGATTCGATGTTGCTGAATGTCTCAGGTGAAGATTCGACCAAGAAACTGTGGGACAATCTGGGAATCTTATACCAGTTGAAAGCTTTGGTAAATAATTTGTTTCTCATAAATAAACTGTATATTTTAAGGATGACTGATGGAAGTTCAGTGATTGAGCATTTAAATGTGTTTAATACCATGTTATGCCAATTATCGTCTGTGGATATAAATATCACGGATGAGGAGAAGTGTATCAACATATTATGTTTTTTTCCAGACTCTCAGGATAGCTTTGTCATGGCTATTGGGAGTAATACAACCACACTAGTGCTAGAGGACATGGTTGCTTCTCTACTATCAAAAGAGATGAGAAGGAAGAACATGGAACGATCGACCAAAGATGCTCTAGTAGTGACAATTCAACCGATAGACAGAGATAAAGGAAAATTCTCTGATAGAAAGTTTAAGTCGAAGGGTAGATCTAAATCCCCAGTTGACGCAAATATGCTAGAAATGTGGTAAATTTGGGAATTATAAAAAGGACTGTAATTCAAAGGAAACAAAATTCAGTGTTGGATCCGACGAGAAATAATCGACTGAGAGAAAGATGGCCTCGGAGAAGGGAGGTGATGTGTACTTGGGGTCGACCAGTACACAGTCAGAACAAGATGTTTGGTTGATCGACTCAGGAGCGTATTATCATATGACACCACATAAATAATGGTTATGTGAATATGAACGATATGATGGGGGTGATGTGCTCTTGGGGGACGACTCGACAACCAGAATTGTCGGATGGATGTTGTAGGATAAATCGGTAAATGCGGACATAAACTAATCTCCCTACATCCACCTCGATCTAGAACAAAACAAGACAAGATATGACACTTTCCCTAAGTTACAATCATTGAATTTACTACCAAAGAAGGAATGGATGAGATACCTTTAGATATCGCTTCCTTATATCTTTGTTGTCCTTGCTTCGCTCTGGTGCTCTTGTGAGATCAAAAATGCAATAACACAAACCAACCAAAGTGAAAGAAACAATAGTAGATTCAATGAAAACCTAAACATGTGATCAAGGAGTCATGTAATAAAATGCTAATGATTTATGAGAAAGAAACATGCCACTGTATTATATTAAATAATAGGAAGAGAGATTACAACCAGATGCCTTGATGTCATAAGGTTCCTTCCAATAGTTCCTTGCTTTCCACACACTTCTTGCTCCAAGGATTCTGAGACCATGGATCTGATAGCTACTCACAATCTATCTTGAAAAAGAAAATCCCAAAGCCCACATACCAAGCTAACAATCTCAAGCCAAATTTCTAATCTCAAAGGCTCAAGAACTTTCCAACCCAATCAAGCTAACTTTCTCCATGATAGATCCTCTCCTTTTATAAGCTAAAGAGGATAAGGTGAGGAGTTTAGGATGATCCCACTAATTCATGAAAGCGAGTAAGATCCAAACCATTCGGAAGCCACCTCACCATAGAAGTTTCTCCTTCTAGAAGCATCGAGAAGATGCTCGTTTTTCCCACGTACGATGGCCACCACACCCTAGCTATAGTGCAACCTACATAAAATCTGCACCCTAGCTATAGAGAAAGGTGCGGAAATCAGGCATTTCCACATCCTGCATATATAGTAGCATGTGGAAATCCTCCAAAATATGGTTTTTACAGAGGAAAACACAACTTCTTCTCTCAAGAAAATTTCTTCTCCCTTATTTATTTAGGAATTCAGGCTACTGACCCTTGTGAAGGCAACAAATAGTTTTACATCATTAACAGTCATACGGATGAAAAAAATAATGTGTAACAATGGGGAAGAGTCTGACTAAAACTACAGGATGGGAAGAAAAGAACCCTTACAGGTGTGCTACACATTCCGGGTTTGATAAGAAACCTTATATCTGTCAGCAAGATGAGTGATGAAGGTGTGCATACTCTATTTTAGAATGATTCATCTAAGATGGTCAGAGGTGTGATGGTCTTAATGAAAGGAGTTTGGATTGGTACCCTGCACAAGATGTTAGGGAATGTCGACTTGACTGGATGCAACAACATCATTTCTCCTCTAATCAACTCGATTGTGACTCGAATCGACTCGATGCCAACACAACTTGACTCGACTTGAGCCAAGTCGGTTCAAAACAACTCGACAAGACATGATGAGATCGGTCAGACCAGGTTATGGCATGAGAGGATGGGACACATTGGAGAAAAATGACTTCTAGTTATGCAAAGAAAAGGTATGGTCGAAGGTTTTCCCGAATGTGGGTCAGAAGTTGATTTTTGTGAACATTGCATATATGGAAAACAAAGTTGGGTGAGGTTCCCATCTAGAGAGACAAGGGAAAATGGGATTCTAGAACTGGTGCCTAGTGATGTGTTTGGCCCAGTTACAGTTCCTTCACTTCGTGGATCCTTGTATTATGTCTCCTTCATAAATGATTTTTCCAGGAAGACATGGATATATTTCCTGAGGAATAAATCAAAGGTTTTCAAGAGATTTAAGGAGTTTAAAGCTCTTGTGGAAAACCAGACAGAGAAGAGGATTAAAGTGTTGAGGACTGACAATGGTGGTGAATTATATGGAAATGAATTTGATCAGTTCTGTAAGCAGTGTGGAATAGCATGCCAAAATACCACACCATATACCCCGCAACAAAATGGATTTGTCGAGAGAATTAAAAGATTGTTGATGGATAATGCAAGGTGCATGCTCAATGGTGTTGGGACCGCACAAGAAATATGTCTCCTTTGTTAGCAATAGTCGACATGACTCCACATGAGGTATGGTCGGGTAAGAAGCCTTCGGTGGCACATCTCAAAGTATTTGGTCGTGATGCATTTGTGCATGTTCCCAAGGAAATGGGGAGCAAGCTGGACAAGAAGGAAATCAAATGTATTTTCATTGGATATAAAGAAGGAATGAAAGGATATAAGCTCTTGGATTCTACATCAGGGAGAATAGTGTACAGTTGAGATGTGATCTTTAGAGAAGTCGAAGGTAAGTCCTAAGGAAGTTGCTCAGACCGAGAATATTCTGATACAATGTGGTTTGAACTGAGGAACGAAGAAGATGATTCATATGAGTTGACTAAATATGAGGAAGAGGTGGAACAATAGACTCTGGTGGTAAGGAGGTCACAAAGAGTAAATAAACTGGTTAAGAGGTATAGTCCACCTGAATTGCGTTCTGAATTCATGCTAACTACCATCGATGATGAGCCCAAGACGGTCGATGAAGCATTCGACTCAACAAAGGGTAAACTCTGGAAGGACGCCATAGTCAAAGAGATGGAATCCTTGTACACGAATGATACATGGAATTTAGTCAATTTACCGAGTGGAAGGAAGCTCATTGGTATCAAGTGGTTGTTCAAGAAGAAGATGAATGTCATAGGACAAGTCAAGAAGTTTAAAGCTTGACTGGTAGCAAAAGGTTATTCCTAAGTCGAGGGAATCGAATTCGGTGAGATTTTTCCTGTATTGCAAAACTAAATTCCATTAGGGTAATAATGTCTCTAGCTGCAACATTAGATCTGGATATAGAATAGATGGATGTGAAGACAATGTTCCTACATGGGGACGTGGAAGAAGAAATCTACATGAAACAACCTGAAGTATTTGTAGTAAAGGGAAAGAAAGAGTTGGTGTGTAAAGAGATGAGAAGGAATAACATGGAAGGATCGACCAAAGATGCTCTGGTAGTGACAATTCAATCGATAGACAAAGATAAAGTCATATTCTCCAATAGAAATTTGAAGTCGAAGGGTAGATATAAATCCCCAGTCAATGCGAAGATGTTGGAAATGTAGTAAATTTTGGAAATATAAAAAGGATTGTAAGTTGAAGGCAACATAATTCAATGTTGGATCCGATGAGAAGCAATCAACTGAGAGAAAGACGACCTCAGAGAAGGAAGGAGATGTGTACTTGGCGTCAAACAGTACACAGTCAGATCAAGATGTTTGGTTGAACGACTTGAGAGCATATTATCATATGACACCACATAAAGAATGGTTATGTGAATACGAACGATATGATGGGGGTGATGTGTTCTTAGGGGATGACTCGACAACCAGAATTGTCGGATGGGGAAGAGTCTGACTGAAACTACAGGATGGGAGGAAAAGAACCCTTCCAGGTGTGCTACACATTCTAGGTTTGGAAAGAAACCTTATAACTATCATCAATATGAGTGATGTAGGGGTGCATACTTTGTTTTAGAATGATTCGTGCAATATGTTCAGACGTGTGATGGTATTAATGAAATGAGTTTGGATTGGTACCATGTACAAGTTGTTAGGGGATGTCAACTTGACTGGATGAAACAACATCGTTGCTTCTGAAATCAAATCGACTGTGACTCGAATCGAATCGATGTCAACACAACTCGACTTGACTCGATAAGACATGATGAGATCGACCAGAACAGGTTATGGCATGAGAGAATGGGACACATTGGAGAAAAGGGACTTTGGGCTATGGAAAGAAAATGTATGGTCGAAGGTTTTCTTGAATGTGGGTTAGAAGTCAAATTTTGTGAACATTGCATATATGGAAAACAAAGTCGGGTGAGGTTCCCATCTGGAGTGACAAGGGAAAATGGGATTCTAGAACTGGTGCCTAGTGATGTGTTTGGCCCGGTTACAGTGCCTTCACTTCGTGGATCCTTGTATTATATCTCCTTCATAAATGATTTCTCCAAGAAGACATGGATATATTTCCTAAGGAAGAAATCAAAGGTTTTCGAGAGATTTAAGGAGTTTAAAGCTCTTGTGGAAAACCAGATAGAGAAGAGGATTAAAGTGTTGAGGACTGGAAATGGTGGTGAATTATATGGAAAGGATTTTGATTAGTTATGTAAGCAGTGTGGCATATAATTCCAAAATACCACACCATATACCCTGCAACAAAATGGATTTGTCGAGAGAATTAAAAGAATGTTGATGGATAAGGAAAGGTGCATGCTCAATGGTGTTGGGCTCACATAAGAACTATAGGAGGAGGCAATTGAGACTGCAAGATATCTGGTGAATATGTCTCCTTCGTTAGCACTAGTCGACACGACTCCACATGAGGTATGGTTGGGTAAGAAGCCTTCGGTGGCACATCTCAAAGTATTTCGTCGTGATGCATTTGTACATGTTCCCAAGGAAAAGAGGAGGAGCAAGCTGGAAAAGAAGGCAATCAAATGTATTTTCATTGGATATAAAGAAGGAATGGAAAGATATAAGATATGGGATTTTGCATCAGGGAGAATAGTGTATAGTCAAGATGTGGTCTTCAGAGAAGTCAGAGGTAAGTCCTAAGGAATTTGTTCAGACTGAGAATAATCTCGATATGGTGTGGTTTGAACTGAGGAATGAAGAAGATGATCTAGATGAGTCGAATGAATCTGAGGAAGAGGTGGAACAATAGACTCTGGTGGTAAGGAGGTCAGAAAGAGTAAATAAACCAGTTGAGAGGTATATTCCACCCGAATTTTGTTTCTCATTCATGCTAAATTCCATCAATGATGAGCCCAAGACGGTCGGTGAAGTAGTCGACTCAACAGAGGGTAAAATTTGGAAGGATGCCATGGTCAAAGAGATGGAATCCTTGTACAAGAACGATACAAGGAATTTAGTCAATTTACCCAGTGGAAGGAATCTCATTGGTAGCAAGTGGGTGTTCAAGAAGAAGATGAATGTCGTAGGACAAGTCAAAAAGTTCAAAGCTCGTGGTAGTGAAAGGTTATTCCCAAGTTGAGGGAGTCGACTTTGGTGATATTTTTTCCCCTATTGCAAAACTAACTTCCATTAGAGTACTAATGTCTCTGGCTGCAACATTCAATCTAGAGATAGAACAGATGGATGTGAAGACAATGTTCCTACATGAGGACGTGTAAGAAGAAATCTACATGAAATAGCCTGAAGTATTTGTAGTAAAGGGAAAGAAACAATTGGTGTGCAAACTCAAAATATCACTTTATGGTCTAAAGCAATCACCAAGTATGTGGTACCAGAAGTTTGACACTTACATCCTTAGTTTCAGATTTGTGAGAAGCAAAGTTAATCACTGCATATATTCCAAGGAAGAAGGTGGGCGTTTCATATATGTAGCTTTATATGTCGATGGCATGTTGTTGATTGGACATAACATGGACGCAATAAAGGAGGTGAAGAAGTAGTTATCCTCCAAGTTCATCATGAAGGATCAAAGTGCAACTAACTTCATTCCGGGAATGGATATTAAGAGAGATTGAGCCACTAGAAATATCTGGTTGAATCAAACAAAGTATATTGAAATAGTTTTGAAATGGTTCAACATGCAACATTGCAAACTGGTGAAGGTGCCAATTCCAGTGGGTGCAAGGCTTACTACTAAACAGTGTCCAAAGACACAGGAAGAAATAGATGACATGGAACGTGTTCCCTATGTAAGTGTTGTTGGTAGTCTAATGTATGTTACGGTCTACACTTGATCAGACATTGCCCATGCAGTGGGAGTGTTGAGAAGGTACGTGTCGACACCTAGAAAGTAGCACTAGACAAATGTCAAGAGAGTATTCAGGTATTTGTGTGGTGTGAAGGACTATGTTATATGCTACCAAGGAAAAACTAGAGGTGACAGTGGTAAATTAGATGTACATGGATTTGTCGACGCCAACTAGGTTGGAGATCTGGATCGACGGAGGTTAACCAACAGACATGTCTTCAAGATGTTCGGTGCAGCAATAAGTTGGATGAGTAAGCAACAGGTGGTTGTAGCCTTGTCAACAATAGAAGTTGAATACATGGCGGCCACTCATGGAAGCAAAGAAGTACTATGGCTTCAAAGGTTGTGTTCAAGAATCGAGTTTGAGAAAGAGAGCTATCAACGTAAGTTGTGACAGTCAAAGCACAATATTTCTGGCAAAGAACCTTGATTATCATTCAAAGACTAAGCACATTGATGTACAATACCATTTCATGAGAGATATGGTGGAAAGTAACAAGGTGCTACTGGAGAAAGTAGACACGTTGGAAAACATAGAAGACTTGTTGACCAAGTCTATGAGTGTTGTGAAGTTCTCTTGGTGCAGAGAGGCAATGGGAATTGTTGCTCTGGGTCTGTGTACGAAAGTTTAGAAACTCTCTTGTTTCAGTAAAGAAGACAACAAGTGGGAGAATGTTGGGTTGTTATATTCTTTGTAGTGAAATTCGAATCAAGGTAGGTCAACCGACAGTCGAAGGTCGAGATGAATCGACAACAATCAAGGTCGAGGTGAATTGAAAACAAGTCAAAGATATCGATGGAAAGTCAAAGTGCGGGCGTGAGACGGCCGACTAAATACCAAATGAAGGACCGACTGGTAACCCGACTTGGAGTCGACTGTAACAGAATCCTATGTTTTACAAGATTTGTAGTCAATAATATGCATGGATCTGTAACCGTTTTTTGGGTGCCAATATTTAAGGTTTTTCTTGTTGCAAATCCTATAAAGAGGCATGTTGTAAGGCCGAAAAGGATAATTCTATAATCATAGAATGCAAGTTAATGAATGTGTAATTATAGGTTGTTGGCCATGCATATGTAAGTCAAATTGGAGGGTTGCTCTTGCACATGCAAGAGGGTATGATGCCAATTGTGTCTTAGGTGTGGACCAAGGTTAGACATGTAACCTTTTATTCAGATTTAATAAAAAAGCAAGAGATAAAAATGCTCAAAGGAATGTTGGTTTTCCCGGTTAAGGGTTTCCATGGTAAAATATCGATGTACTGTGTGATTGCTTATGTCATTTGCATTCTTGATTAAATTCTTCTTCTCTTCTGCTAGGATTAGTGTGGAAGTGTCTCTCATTTCCCGACAATTGGTGATGGTCAATCTAGGAGGCATGCAACTTGAATATGCCTTAAATAGGACCTAACGCTTAAGTTTCCCAAGTTATTTAGAAGTTATACAACCATCCAACAAACACATCAAAGGCTACAACTAATCACACACTCTAAAGAATCTGAAGTTAACAACTTCAACACTTAGCAAATTAACATAAATGCATCATGACATCAATAAAACAAGAACAAGTGAGTGATTCCCAAGCTAGGAACCTTCAACCTTTATTAAGAGAAGATACAACTAGATATGTTACAATAATGAGTCCTACCAACCACCATGAATCTACATTAAACAAATAGTCTAAGTCCCATTTTAGATTTGATGTCACACACTACTTGTAAAACTACTCTTGCTAGCACTGTAAGTTTCTCTTCTACAACCTTAGTCTTCTCCAAGTGAGTCTCCAATCGATGAACCTATTTCTTACCATGAAAATCCTTGACTTCTACATTGGTATGATCTCTCTATGATGTGTCGAGTTTTCATTGACTGTCCAAGTCTCTTGTAAACTTCCACCACTCAAAAATGCCTTTTTTCTAAGTACTTACTTTGAACTACAACTCTACCTTGAGATCAAGTCTACCACTGGCATCCACTCTAGAATTTCCTTTGAACCCTTTAGCTTCCTTAGGCACTTCCAAGCCACAAGATCATCTTTAATCTAGGCTCAATAATTTACACCTCATTCCTCCAAACTAATTGACCTAACTTTCCAAGTTGCTTTCCATACTATATTCGAAATAAAAATAATGCTACCATCATTCAATGTTGGAATGAGTAGAAGTCCAATCTCAACTCCTCAAGCTTGCTCACAATCTTGAATCCCCAATTTGAATGAATTCCTTCCAACTCTACACTACCCATTTTAAATAGGAGGAGTGTCTAACCATTTCCTTGAGCTAAAGCAGTCCCTTCCACTCCATTTTTCCTTAATGGACTCACAAACCTAGTATGCCTTAAGTTTCTGGGTTTCTCCTTAAGGTGTCAATGTGCACATTCACACAGTTCCCAATTATTCACAAATTCCTTCCTTAAGGTAGGGCATGTTTCTCTCATAGCACCCAAGACATCTTCCCCAATGCAGTGTCGTCATGTCAAACTATCTTTCCCATGGCTAAGCCTTACATACCCAAGTATTTTTTGGAACCATTTCAACTCCATAAATTGCACCTACAACCAAGGCCATATCATAACTTTCCAACCCCGAGTTTCATCAACATCTATGTAGCTTTATAAAATGCTACTTGTTGGAAACATTCCTCCTCCTAACCAAGATAGGCGTGTCTATCAACCCCAAATATTTTCCAACACTTAGTCTTCCACAGAACATTGCCTTTGGCAATCATCTAGTGGAGGAAACCTTGACATATGGTGGCAAGTTGAGCCACCCCTACTTGCGACCATCATGTAAGTCATGGAGCACACTAGCGTTGCTACTATCTTGAGCATGCATCTACTAAGATATCCAATACCATGGCTTGTCAGAGTGCTCTACTCAACAAAGCCTTACATTTCCATATGTAAACATACTTCAACCTATAACTCACATGTCTTTGGCCAAGTTGTCTACTCTACCCGACTCAAGCATGTCATGTTCTAAAGCATGGAACTTGCCATTACAACCACTACAATAAACCTCGTTCACCACTCAAACCACCCAAAGTGAATGCCTTTCTATTACATCACATTTCATCTTTCTCACATGGCTAAGTGCATCTATCACCTAATTCACCAAAGCTTCCATCATTTTTTGGCTCAAGAAAATGAGTAACTCACCTAAGTTTTTTCATAAAAGAAATAAGCCTTATAGATCTCCTATCTAAAGAAATATCTGCAAATTGGGAATATTTCTTATGGGACTTAGTACACTTGTAACATTTAGGAGCATTGTCAGTATTTATCAATGTTTTCTATCAAGCACTTTAACACAAGCTCAATTGCAAGCATTAAAAAGAAACCTATGAAGCACTCTAATTCAGTAATTTTATCTCCCTCACGTCATTTCATCTTCTAAAAAATAAAGAATCCATATTATTATATGCCTCTTATTCTTTAATAAAATTGTGAATAACGTTTTAAGGTAATATTTATTTTACACACATTTTTCAAAACCCCAAATATGTACTTTAACTATCAATTTTTTTAATATTTAAAGTTTATATATATATATAACCTATTTGAAACTAACTTTAAATTAAATAATATTGTTTGAACACATATATGGACACTTTTATCTAGGGAAAAGGGATGAGAACGTACATGCATATTTGTAAAGAGCTACATTTTTATCTTTTATCTAATTTCTGGTTAAGATAGGGTATGTATATCTTCGTAGACTTTACCAGTCAAATTGTTGGACGGAGAGGGGTCCCTTGTCCCACAAACAAAGGGGTCTCATACACCAATTTGATGTGTTGGCTTGACCATAACCTTAAAAATAAATTATTGTTATTATTATTATTATTATGATGATGAAGAAAGAGTCAATATGGACAAATTGAATAAACATTATGAAAAACAATGTAACTTTAAGGGGACAATAAAAACAACCACACCTTAGTTAAAGTTCTAGTTGATATTTTGATTTGATGATTATTCATCTATATTACAATGATGTTTATTTGTTTATCCAAATTTTATATTTTTTTATTTTATTGTATCAAGAGCAGAGATTAGAAACATGCTTTATAATTAAATTTGAGAGAAATATTATGTATGTTATATTACATGATAACAACAACAAAAAAATTAAATAAAAAATAAATAATTATATGTATATCTATATACATGTTAACATCTAAAATGTTAAATTAGTTATTACTATTACTCAGAAAAAATACATATTCTCTCTAATTATAATTTATCTTTAAAAACATATATTTATATTTATACTAAAAGTAAAAACTAAACATTATTTTTTTATTAATCTAAATCATAAAAAAAAATATTACATAAATAAAGTAGATCATTTACAACTACCATAAGATGAAAATTCAATAACTATTTAATAATAAACATCATTTCAAAACACTACAATTCTCAATAAACTTGAATGTTCCAGTACATTACACTAATTATATAAAACATTTCATAAACTGTGAAAAGGAAAATAATGTCCTGTCATTTACAACTATGAGGAAAATCCAATCACTATATAATAATAAACATAATTTCAAAATACTTCAATTCCCAATATATAACATTTCACAAGATCAATATTTTATAATAAAAAATTATTTTTAAATTTAATCTGAATATTAAATTTGCAAAAGTGTACATACTGACACGCATTTTAATCTATGAAGTTTAAAGAGAAGAAACCAGTGAAGTGCACTCTAATCAAATATAATTACAAAAAACAGAATCTAGTGCTCTGAGAGCTAGATTCTGCCGGATAACATTCGTCGGCGCATATATAAAATATGTAGTAGATTCGATGATAATAGATCTGCAGCCTCCTGTCATACCCAGCAGGAGTTTTAGTGATCGAGAAACAGAATTAGCCATGGCCGGATTTTCCACGGTATGTCTGCAACAACCAGAGAGAACAGACAGGGATAAGAGAAAAATTAAAATTGAGCATCAATCCCATGCAATATAATGAGAAAAAAAAGACGGAAGCCAGAAAACTGTCACTCACTTTTGTGTCGACGCCATGCTCTGAGGACTGGAAACCTGTTTTGAGACGACTAACGTCAGCAGAAGAACGCAGAAAGAGTCTGTAGTACATGTAATAAAAACAGTACCTTTTTTAGGATAGGGATGCGGAGAAGAGGTATCATGAGTTCGCGGCCCTTTATAATCTATCTCATATATTTCACTGCTGCTGAATACTCCACTGTCAATTTTCAACTGAATCAACCAACCACTGGTTCAGCTTATTGCAATTAGCGCTTCACTAACTAACTTACAGCCAACCTTCAAATTACATACAGAAGGCACGCACCTGCGACGAACGACCGCTTCTCTGCATGTTCCACGTCTGTTGTCTCAATCCCAATGCATGAACGCCTGGCTCTGAATAGCAGCAGCAGAAGAAATACAGTAATTAGATTGGAAAAAACATGATATACTGTCAATTTAGCAGAGAAATTTTAATTTCATGACTCAACTTTGCAAGGTTGTGGAGACTGAGAGAATGAGGAGGAGAAACAGCAGAGATCGTATCAATAACGGGCTCCCCGTTTCCATCTTGCAATCTCCAAAGAAAGTCCAGACCTGGGAGAAGGAGAAGCTTCTAGAACGGCTGGATAGTTACAGGCTACAGCTACTGGTTCTACTATTATAGGACTGGGTTGTAGCTATATAGACACACTCCACTCCCAAACCCTGGTTGTTGTAAGATGAAATAATGTAATTTGGCATTGTGGATAATGGGCATTTAATCCTGAGATTTTTAGTTTGCCAAACTCCAGCTAAGGTCCCAAAAATGGAGGCAATGATCATATAATATATTATCATTATTATGGAGCACAAGATTTGGACAGCGAAATTGCAGAGAGGACAATAGGCAATGTGCAGTGGGTCCGTTGTCTGCCATTGATGTCCTGCACTGTCACGGCGGACAAACCCACATGTCTGTGTTCGTTTTTAGGAGATGAATATGGGTCCTCCCCCATGCCGGCCCTGAATGGTCTTCCCTTCTTCATCTGAAAAAGTTGTTTCACGTACATTACATACTTCATTCCATTTCACATCGAAGGAGACAACAAGATTCTCGCCCATTTCACCTTTTCTTGTATTGTATTTTTCAGTACCAGTCACCTTTACTACCGTCCTCTGTGATGTGAACAAATTTTCTACCGTCCTCTCTGATGTGAACAAAGAACAAATTCATAGAGAACAGTACTAGCACAGCCGCTAACTTGTGGCTGGTGAATGCCTAAAGGTTATAGTTGAGGAAATTTGAGGTAGAGGAAACGCGTGGACAGTTGATTAAATTCGTGATAACATGGAAATGTGACTTGTCTAGTAAGACAATACCTGTAATTTTCAAGAATGAAGTTGAAAAAGTGTTTGTTAAACATGGTAATCTCAAAAGTTAATTATTTAAAAGTGGCAATCATATGATGTTACAATACTTTCTTAATATGATTAGGTAAATGTTAAAAAATAAACAGGTTAACTGATGCATTCATAAATGCAAGGAAGTTATCAACAATAAATCTGACTCGTTGATTTTGGAGGACGACTAAGAATATACCAGCATCTTCAATGTGTAGCCATCAGATTATAATTTAAGATTAAAAGATCATTAATTGTGCCCATCTCCAATAGGTATACGCCTTTCGACTTAATAAACGTTTTACTAAATGATTTAAATGATTTATTTTTTCATGGTGATATTTTATCGAGACATTGGCTCAAAATCTAGTCAGAAAATTGTTAAATCTTTATAAGTGATTATTTTTGTATAATCTAATATTTCGGAGTTTTCAACATGTCAGAAAATTGTTAGATCTTTCTAAGTGATTATTTTTGTATAATCTAATATTTTTGGCTGTTTTCAATATGTTGAATCCATTTTTACATTCAGAAATGGATTTTAAACAACAAAAAAATAATGATTTAGTGCAAATTTATATTACCTAATTTCTATAAAAAAAAAAAATCATTTCTTAAAACAATTAGACAACACTAATTTCCAAAAATTCTTTATATCCAACTTCTCATTCTATTTATTCATTTATGTTAGATGTAAAGTGAGAATTTACATTTATTAAACAACTCTAAACTTTAAAACTAAAATGTTAAAAACATATTATCAAAAAGAGTTATAAAATTTTTATAATTGTAAAAACTATTTCAAATTGTCTTTCATGCAGCTGTAATAATAGAGAAATGAGTACTATAAATACTATCCATTAAAGATTTTTTTAACTGCATAAAGAAAGAAAAAACTCTAGATCACTAACAATTAAACAAACCAATAAAACTATTTATATATTTAACTAACAAAATATAAATAATAAGAATAAGGTTAAAATACTTTAATTACCTAATCATATTTTAAGATTATATACTATAAAATCAAAGTTTATTTTAGTGGGTTTTCTAGCTATTATTGTTGTTGATGTTTTATAATTCTTAGTTTTTGATAGTTATTGTCTTATGATTAATAATAAGATTCAATTTCATGCAATAATTATCATAGAATAATTATACACTGAAAAAATCAACTATAACAATGTAATGGAAATAATAAGATCTAGAAATATTAACCCTTAGGAGAAAACACAACAAATTTTCTCTAGAAGAATTCAGTCCAAGATATTATCACTGCATCACTATCAATAGCCAAGATACCATACAAAAAAGATCCTCCCAAGGCTAGCATCACCAAGACCTAGCTCAATAATATGACCAAGAATAACCAAATAAGAGCTTCTCCCAGTGTGGTGCACTCTCCAAGATAACCAATAACCCAAAATAGTGAAACTGCCAAAACTGCAACTGCAACTGCAACTGCCTTGTGCGCACTGCAGAAGGAGTTGTCTGACTATCAAATTGAAATGAGCCAGTCCTGTATTTATATTGATCTGGGCGCCAGTCTGGGGCCGACTTCTTATTTCTAGGTCTTCAATTTTATTATTATTTTTCCTGTGGGGCCGACTTCTCTTCCTGGGTCTTTAAATTCTTCTTGGGGCTTCTGTAATGGTGTAGGTGGGTCTTCTTGTACTATCTTGTGGAGAATGACTACCCAAAGTTGCAAATATCCAACACTCCCTCTCAACGAGGGAGGCATTCTCCATACTTGGATTTCTTCTATCATAGAAAGGTCATCTTCATGATCCATGTTGATGTTCCATCTCGACACATGCATTATGTCCCGGAATATGCAAGTGATAACATCTTGGTTCCATCCACTCCTTGTCAGGAGAAGAACTACACCTAGGTCATTCACCACTAGCAAAGCCCCTTGGATGAATGAATCACTTACCCTTGGTCATATCATCACTAGCATAGCCTTGTGCATGACCAATCTGGGATAATGCCTGGTTGATTCTATGGGCCATTCACCACTAGCAGAACCCCATGTGTGAACGAATAATTCTCCCTTGGTCATATCAACACTAAAATATCCCCATGCATGAACAATTTGGCAGAACGTCTACCCGATGATATCAACATACCTAGGTCATTCACCACTAGCAGAGCCTCGTGAGTGAATGAATCATTCTCCCTTGGTCATATCGGCACTAGCATAGCCCCATGCATGATCAATCTGGGAGAATGCCTACCTGATACTATAGCCTAGAGAACATCAACATATCTAGGCCATTCACCACTAGCAAAGCCCCGTGAGTGAATGATTCATTCTCCCCTTGGTCATATCAACACTGACATAGCCCCATGCATGAACAATTTGGGGGAACGTCTACCCGATGTTATCAACATACCTGGGCCATTCACCACTAGTAGAGCCTCGTGAGTGAATGAGTCATTCTCCCCTTGGTCATATCAACACTAGCATAACCTCGTGCATGACCAATCTGGGTCAATGTCTGCTTGATGTTATCAACATACCTGGGCCATTCACCACTAGCAGAGCCCCGTGAGTGAATGAGACATTCTCCTCTTGGCCATATTAGTGTTAGCATAGCCCCGTGCATGACCAATCTGGGGGGATGTCTTCCCTATGTTGAAACATCAACTCTCATCACTAACCAAATCAACATGGATAATCCTTTGTATTATCCTCCTCAGCCAAATCAGCATGGCCATCCTGGAAGGATATTTACAATCTGCTCATCTGTGGATAAGTATTGGAGCTTCATTGCTCCCTTCTATACCATGTCTCGGATGAAGTCTTGCAATAAGCTTCTAAAGCCACACTACTTCATGATTTGTGATACTGGTTGTGACATACTCTGTCTCTGTTGTACTCAGTGCTACAGAAGCTTGCTTCCATCTTATCCCAAAAATCGTAATTGATTCCAAGTTGAAGCAGCACCATGAGGTGCTTAATCTGTCTACTGCACTCCCTCCTTAATCGGAATCTGTATATCTCTATAGCCTCACTTCATCACCTGAGACAAATCATATCTAATTGTACCATGCTTCGCTGCCACCCATTGGAACTTCCTTGGCTTTAACCAAATATTGGCTCCGGGTGCTCACTGCAAAGAAAATATAAGGCCTAGCATTAACTAGGTACGTCAAGGATCCAATCATCTGCATGTATGTTGTGGGATCCACCAAATCTGAATCTGAAGCAGAATCACTCAACTTCTTCAGATTTGTCATCATAGGTGTAGTCATGGACTTGCAGTCCATCATATTGAATCTCATTAGTATCCCATGAATGAGGAAGATCTCATCTGATCTCGTCACACCTCTAATCCCATAGTACATTTGCCCAAGATCCTCCATCTCAAACTCTGAGTCCAACTCCCCTTGTCACTGAAGTAGGATATGTTGTCCAATATACCTAACTGATTGCTCCCTCTATGACTGAGACAAAATCCATACACAGTCCTCCTGAATGGCTACCTCCTCTGTCACTGTAGCAAGGTCTACTAAAGTAGGTGTATCCTCCAAGGAGATCTCACATCTCCTCAAAGCCTCCTTGAATCATGACACATGTTTGTCATTCTTGAAAGATGTCTCTCTCCCACCTGAATCTAAGAGGAAACTCCTTTTGAATGAACGACTCTTCCTCTGATTCAACTAACTCTTTCTATGATTAGGCTCACTCTGAGTCTATACAATATTTGGAACCATCTTCTCCCTCTGCATATTTTGAAGTATGATCTCCAATGAACTGTTCTGGGAGGTTGCTCCTACCTACAGGATCATGATGGATGACTCCCTCTGAACTATAGCTTCCTATGAACTGGTACTAGGTGGGTTCATCTGCGCCACCTACTCCTCCTCATCAATCTCCATGTGGAACACTCTGTATCCCACAAAAGTACCCTTCTTTTCAGAAGGTTCTAACTTTGTCTTTTTCTCCTTCGGTATATGGATGTATATTTTCATGTATACAATTCCATGTATGGATAGTCTGATCCATGTATCAAACTAGAGACCATCTAATATGTTGTCTCCTGCAACCATCATTATATCTCTCTCTCAGAGCCATCACCTATGACCAATCATTCCTCTATGGTAACATGCCTTAAACAAAACAAGGACAAAAGACAAAAGCAACATTTTTCTAGTGTTGTGACCTCCATACTAACATGCTCGGGACAAAGATAAGAACCAAGAACATCTCCTAGAGGAGGTCAATTATATATTGCAAACAAGTACATCATTAGTACTAAACAATGAGCATTTACACAATGATCATTGTACTAACAATATTCAAAACATTTGACAACAAAAGTATTTAACAGTGATAGCTCTCTAAAGACTATTGTCCCAATTTACAACATTTACTTAAGATGCATCAATATAAAATATCAAATGTGATATGAAAAACTGGAGTCTTAATTGCTAGGGAGGGTGTGTTATTCCTCTGTATGCACTAGATCTAATATCCCTTCGGGTCTACTATCACTGCTTGGACAAAGGTCATTTTTCCAAGTGTACATCTCCTGCAAACACCCTTGTGATATAATTTATATACAAGTGTGTACCTATGAAATTTGTAGCACCATCCAACTTGTCTTCTAATCTCAAGGTTTGTGCAACTGGAAACTGGCAACTAGCAACTGCAACTGGCAATCGACCACTGCAATTGCAACTATAATTGGCAATTGTAACTGGCAACTGCAGTAAGAAATTTCAACTTTCACCAAGTTGTAATATGATACCACCATGAGGTGTGTTAGGCTAGGGCGAGCTGATCTATGGAAAAATTAATCTCAGAGTCCTCCAATAAATTGCTCAACGAGCTTGACAAGTTCATATCTGTGCATCGACAAATTGAAACTATGCAGTGGCAATATTTCAACTAGCTTTGATACTATGTTGGTGTTTTATAATTATCGGCTCTTGATATTTATTGCCTTATGATTAATAACAAGATTCACTTGCATACAACAGTTTTCATAGAATAACTATACACCGAAAATATGAACTATAAAAATGTAGCAGAAATAACAAGATCTAGAAATATTGACCATGCACAGTAGACACAAGAACACAAGAGTTTACCCTTGGAAACCCAACCTTGGGATAACACCCAACAACCTTTCTCTAGAATACTTCAGTCCAAGATATTACCGGTACATCACCATCAATGGCCAAAATACAATACAGAAAATATCCTCCCCAAGGCTAGCATCACCAAGACCTAGCTCCTCAATAATATGACCAAGAATAACCAATCAAGATCTTCTCCAAGTGTGGTGCACTCTCCACGATAACCAGTAACCCAAAAATAGTGAAACTGCCAAAACTGTAGTTGCAACTACCTTATGCGCACTGTAGAAGGTTGTATGACTGTCAAAATGAAATGAGTCAATCCTATATTTATAATGATCTCGATACTAATCCGGGGTAGACTTCTTCTTTATGGGTCTTCAATTTTATTATTATTTTTCATATGGGACCGACTTCTCTTCCTGGGTCTTCAGCTTCTTCTTGGGGCTTTTGTAATGGTGTAGATGGGTCTTCTTGTACTTTCTTGTGGAGAATGACTGCCCAAAGTTGCAAATCTCCAACAATTGTGACTTGCAATTGAGCCACCCTTCATTTGGATGTTCTAGGGAATAGGGGAATCCATAAGGTCTTCCTTGGAAAAAAAAGAGTTTACACTATAAGATCTATAAAAGTTTCTAGAAAATTATGAGAATAATTAACCAAAAAGAAAAAGGAACATAATCATTTCCAACTTTATAGTTGATATTCACCGCACAATTTTTACAATTGTGTTCTTTCCCAATCGATTCTAAAAATTGTAATTTTTTCATATAATCTTAAAACTCATAAGAATAAATAGTTAAATACATTGTGATTGGATTCTTAGAGTTGTTTTTGTGACTTCAAAATCTTCCCTCCTCTTGTATGCTAGTAGTCATCGGTAGTGATGTATGGTTCAAGACAACATATAAGTCCTAAAACATCGTTATCCTTATGCAAATGGGGTTTTCCATAGAGGTAGTATCCCTTTTATTAAGTCAATGTTTATTAGTTGTAGGATAAATATGTGTGCTTTCTTTCATGCCCCCTTCATTTATAAAATTCCTAACATACAATGATTCTTAGCCCTGACATATTAGGGTGAGGGCATGAAGTTGAGGGCCTTAAAAGTGGCAATTAATTTTTTAGAAAACTCACTCACATTGTGAAAACCCAAAAATAAGATTGTGTTTATATCTTCTTTCTTCTAGAGGCTCAAGCTTGGCAGCTCATGCTAGGTAAGAGAATCACGATAGCATTCTCTTCCTCTAAAATGCATGAACATTTTTCTTTTGATCTATACATGGTAAGCTTATATTTAATATCCATGACAATGGTGTTGTCAAGTTAACCCACATACATGGTAAACTCCTCAAGGGATGGGTGAATGGAACTCACATTAAACCCTTTACTACTCTCTAGAATTGAGTTGTGCCACTCATGTCAGAGGATTCTTGTTTAATCAAATTTGGTTCTTTTAGTTGGGTTGACTCAAATAAATATAAATCTTGTGGTTCCTCCAGTGGTCTAGGTTAGCATTTCATTTTAGTTTGTTTTACCAACATCGAATCCCAAGAAAGTTAAAATCTCCTTCAATTCTTGAAAATTCTTTCAATGAGAGAGATACAAACTATATCATTAAATTCTACCAGTAGCTTATGCTTGAATTGTTTTTCTATGAAATATTGAGACACAAACAAGCTCAACCCAATGAACCTTCACTCTCTCACTAAGAGTTGCAACTGTTTTTAAGGATTTGCAGTTGTTTTCTAACTTCCCATTAGTAGTTGCAACTTTTGGAATTCTCAAATTTTGTCTTATGCATTATGTGGTGCATCCCTTTTAATTTTCAGTACAATATGTTTTTCAACCTTGAAATCCTTGTGTATTGCACTTAAAAAATATTTGGTGCAACATGCTTTGGACCGTATCATACGATACAAAACTTTGGTGTGATGCGCTTCTGGAAACTTGGTTAATGTGCCATTTTCTTATGCATTCTTTTAAACTGTGTCTTTCATGCTCCCTTCAATAAGTGGTTGCATCCCTAGTCATGGGACCCATTTCCTTTTCTTCCTTTATTGGTTGCCATATATGGGTCATGTACTTCACCCATGTCAACAACATCATATATTAGTATTGTTAGTATTTAAAAGGAACAAAATTCCTATGGGGACGACATATATATAAAAAAAAAACTTCAATGTAGTGCAATAAAAAATTTGGCATGAGAGTAAAAACTTTGGTGCAGTGCAACATATAACACGAAAATAACTTTTTGGTGTGATACACTGTGAAGAAGAAATATTTTGGTTCATATGAAATGTCACATGAACAAAAAAATTGATGTGATATGATAAAGAGAAATCATAATGGAAGGTAGAAATATGGGGAAGTGCGACATGTCACATAAAAAAATATTTTGGTGCAATATGGTGTGAAGGAGGAAAACTTCACTCCATGCTACGAGTCAAAAGTAAATTTTGTCATGATGTGATATGTCACACAAGTCTAAAATTTTGACCCATTCAATACATCGCGTGTGAATTTTTTTCCATGTGATACACCGAAAGAAAGAAAAACTTAAGTTTGTGTGATACATCACAAGGAAGGAAACATTCCAAGGATGCAAAAAAAGTTTTCCTTAGAAAATAAGAAAATATTTTTCTTAGAAGTTTCTCTTTGTCACGATGAAGGAAATTTTAGAGTGATGTGATGTTTTGCACCAAAGGAAATTTTAGATTGATGCAATGTGTCACACCAAAGGAAATTTAGAGTGATGTGATGTTTTGCACTAAAGGAAATTTTAGATTGATGCAATGTGTTACACCAAAGGAAATTTAGAGTGATGTGATGTGTCAAACTTAAGTAAATGTTGGAGTGATGTGATAAAAGGAAGTTTGAGTGTGATACGTGAGATGCAAAAAGGAAGTTTTGCACAAGTTTTAGAAGAATTTTTAAGGTGTAAAACAACTTGTTCAAAGGCTAAATAAAATTTAAAAGCACACTTTAAGGATCCTAGTGAATTTCATAGGGAAAGGACCGGGACAAGCTCAACAAAAAAAACTTCCAAAAATGTATAGTAAAGTCCATGAAGGTATTAAAACATCCAAAATAACAGGAGGGGCGCCATGCTATTTTTTTCCTCCATCAAATGTTGAATTCAAAAATAGTATGGGTTTTTTTTTCTATCTCAGCAATTGGTGACACACTAAGTGAAACCATGAATATATATGAAAAACTTTAATACAATTACTAATTATATTAAAATATTTTACCTTGATGAATCCCCTAAGATTCAACCAAAAAGGTCCCATTGTACCTTGTCTTTTAGATAAGATGGATGAGTGTTTATTTCCAATTTTGAGCATATTACTAGTTAAAACTACAAGGTAGGAGCGTGAAGTTCACTACCTACCTTAATACTCTTTCAAAGGTTAGTGTAGTGTCACAAGGTACTTATGTGCAAGAAATACTAAAATTTTAGGCAAAGTATTCATATTCTCTAGTGTTTCTCCACTGCCAGCGAACATCCATATCCCCGACGGAGTCACCCAATTTTCACAAGCCTTGCTCCGTTGTCAGCAAGTGTCCATATCCCCAAGAAAGATACCTGCATGTCCCACATGATCTGAAACATCTTTCCCAAACATTTACCTTTAACTCAATTTCTCTTTCTTTTCTCTTAGAGAGAGATGGATTGTGGATCCCAGTTATCATTTAAAGGCATGTAGGATGATACCTTTCAATGATAATTGTTTTAGATATGTTTGTTTTATAATAAGCACCTTCCTTACATCTAACACCTTTGGCAATCCATCGTCTCTTGAGTAAGATGACAGTTGTTATTAGATGTGTGAGTGGAGCCTCATACATAACCACGATCTATTCAAAACTAGGCCTGAGTTGCTCGTATCCATTTGTTGTCTAGGCAATGTTCCACCACCAAATCTAAAGTTCAATCACTATAATGAGGTAACGAACAAACAATAAGAACTGGTGTCTTGTCTATTGGACCTGGAGTGGATTTGCATGATTCTAACCAACTATGTTCAAATATTATTGAAGCAAGTGAAGCATTAGCAACATATGGTTTATTTATAGAAAAAGGGAGAAACAAACCATTCTTGGAAGAGGGATTTATCTAAGCAAAGAAAAAAGGTAAAGGTAAAATCAGAAAAGTGGAAAGCAATGAAGAAAATCAAACAAACTCGAAGAAAATGAATAGAATTCAAATCCCAAAGTTGAATAGAAATAAAAGGAAAACTACTTAAGTACAAGTCAACTACCCAAAGATAACTAGATAAAGTATTGTTTCATATCGTGAACATTGATAGAAAGGAGGTTTACTTCTCCTTTGAGATTTGGTAATCCATACATGCCTAGGCCAACTTTCTCCACTGCTAAGTAAGGACCAAGCCATGATTTTTGGAATTTAGAATGTTTTCCTTTCTCTTCAAGTGGCTTATCTCATTTCAACACAAGGTCTCCCACATGAAAGTCCTTTTAACTCATGTACTTATTATCAAACCATCTCTTAATGGTCTATTGATGAACACAAAAATTCTTATTTGCTTTCTTTCTTTCTTCTTCAAGTTTAAGTAGGGTATCAACTCTCTTTTGTATGATGGGGAAATTTTTCCCTCGTGGGGTCTAGGATAACTGGAGAGATGGAAAGAATATATTTGGGGGAAGGATGGATTCTTTCTCAAAAACTAAGAAGTAGGGAGATGTTCCAAAATAGGATTTTGGATTACTCTATAAGGCCAATGAGCATTGGGTAAGTTTTTGTGCCAGTTTCTCTAATGGTCAACTACACTCCATTTAAGGATACTAATCAAGTTTTTATTGGGGGATTCAGCTACACCATTTCCCTCGGGGTAATAGTTAGCTACACATTGTAAAATGATTCCTCTATCCAAAGAAAACTCAATTAATTTCAAAGGAGAAAAGTATGTAGCATTATTAAAGACAATACTGGTTGGCACATCGAACCTGGTAAATATATGCTTCTCTAGAAAGTTGATTACAATTTCTTTGTTTACCTTTGTCAAAGGTAGAACCTCAGTCCATCATGTGAAGTAGCATGTTGCAGTTGAAATGTACCAATGTTATCTAGAAGAATGTGTGTTAATTTCTCTAATGACATCTAGTCCCCATTGCTCAAAATTTTCTTCAACAAGTACAGGTTGCAAATGGATTGTAAGTTTCTTCTCTCAGCCAACACACTTTTGACATGTCTTGCATTTCTAGGTGTAAGCATGAGAGTCCTTGAAGATTGGTGGCTAATAATACCTAGCCCTTAATATATTGTGGGATATAATTTCATTGGAAAAGTGTCCTCCTACAAGTCCATTATGTAATTATTTGAGGACTTTGTCAACATCTTGCTTCTCAAGGCACATAAGAAGTACACCACCATAATTCTTCCAAAACAAGATATCATTGACAATATACTACAAGGAATATCTTAACCCCATGGCCCTCTTTTGTTTTGGAATTCAAGTGAATTGGATAAGTCCCATGCTACAAATATTGTTTGAGATCATTGTACCTAGAATTAGATTAAGCAAGAACGTAGAGAATTTCCTACATGTAGAGTGATGTCTTTTTTTTTCATCCTTCTCCGAATGAATCAAATGGATCTAATGCTTCTTCTGCTAACTTGAATAGGCCTTTTCCTCTTCAGATTTGTGGATGTAATTCATCCAGTTTCCTCTTCACTTTCCAAGTTCCTTTTGTACAAATAGTGACCTCATTGTCGAGTGAGGCATTATTACCTTGGTATGTGTTTTGAGGATATAGGGTCTAAATTGTTTGATTGTCTTATAAAAATCAAAATCATGTTTATCAATCACTAGGTAACTCAAATCATACCCTTGTAGAACATTTCTCATGAGTGAAATTGAGCATTCATTCCCTTGCTCATCTTTCTGAGTCAACACTGCTTCACGGGAATGATCAAAGGAAAATATATATAAGGAGAAATCCTTACCAAATTTCAAGCTATGTAATTTTGGAGTTGATGCTATGGAAGCCTTCACTTTATCAAAGGCTTCATTTTCAATAGATGTCCATTTAAACTAGGCATCCTTCTTGATCATCTATTGAATATGTTTTACTGTGTCCGTGAAATCAACCATGAATCTCCATACAAAGTTTATATTTTTGAAGAAATACTACATAGACTTATTATTATTGGATATAGGGGTTTGCATCATATCTTTCATTCTTTCTAGGTCTATATAAACCCCATATTTTGAAATGGCATGCCCAAGTAACTTTCCTTATGAAACAAAAAAAATACTATTTTTTGGTTTCAAGGATATACTGTATTTTCTACACCTTTCAAATATCTATTTTAGATGGTGAGGATGGTCTAATATCCTCTTGAAATAGAATATAATTTCATTGATATATACCATAATTTTCTAACCAATTAGTCCTTTAAATGTTACATCCATAGCACGCTAGAAACTTTTCCCCGTGCTTATCGGTCTGATTAGCATTCTACAGTAGGTGAAAGTTCCCCACTCTATGCAAAAAGTGGTCCCCAATCGGTCATAATCACTACTAGAACCTTTTTGTAGCCAAAAAAACCCATATAATAATGAGAACATTTCATATCCAGAGATTATTTCAAGGATCTACTCCATAGGAGGAACAAGTAATTGTTAGTGTCATACGCCTAGTTCAAATTTTGGAAATCTAGAGAAAGTCTAATTTATGTTTTATTTCTTCCATGCACAAGATTAGCTACCCACATTGAATGGAAAACCTTGAAAATGATCTTGGCATTGAGACTCTTCTTTAGTTCCTTTTGTTTCAAAGGTTCCAATGTTGGGTGAATTTTATGTAGTTTATGTTGAAATGATCTTGCACCTTCCTTAAGGGGTATGATATGTTGGATGATGTTGGTGTCATAAGTATTGAGATCCTCATACATACAAGTGAACACATCCCTATATTTGGTAAATAAACGAATGAAGCTTTTTTTTTCCAGCATTGGTACATCATGTTCCTAAATTGATGAATTTGGGATTCTCTTGAGTACCCAAATTGATTAATATGTGCATCATAGAAGAGTTGTTCATATTTATGTTGATAGTTGATTGAATTTTGGACTATAAGATGAACAAATTTTCCATAGTTATCATTCCTTTGGTTATTAGGTTATTTCTCGTCTCATTAGATTTATTTTTTCATTTATGTACATCATTTTCATGTTCCTCATCGACAATGATAGAAAACCTAAAAGTGCTAGCATTAGTGAGGAATTATATGATATGTTCGTCATCATTGAAACCCTCCAGTTTTTATTGTTGTCAAGTACTAAAGTCTTGAAAATCAATTCAATAGATAAGTTGTTATTAATTGAGGTGAATCTTGAAGTTGCATTAGCTGGAGTATTGCATTAGCTGGAGTATCTGCAACAACGTTTAGTGAACGAGGAATAGAAGTAATATTAAAGGCTTCAAAATTATTGATTAACCTCCATACCTCTTGTTGGTAACCTTTTAAGTGCATCAATAGATAGTGTATAGAATTCTTTACCTACCTAGCAATTAATTAATAATCACCAAAAACCTTTAAGCATTTCACCTTGAGTTCAATGGCCTTCTTCAAACATTAAATCGAGGCCTCCTATTACGTAGTGTTGTTAGTGCATTCAAATTTTAATCAATAGGAGATTATATTTTTCTATTTTGGAATGTATGTTAAAATGAAACCTACCTTGTCTCCTTCTTGGGACCTGGATCCATCAAATAATAAGGTTCAAATGTTAGTACCTAGATCTAAGTTAGTGGAACTAATACTAGCTACTTCTACTATTGTACAGTCATTTGCACAACTCTGAGTGCAATGAAGGAGTTCAGACAATGTATCTGGTTGCAAGGGTGATTTTTGAGCTACATAACACCCATAGTTAGTTTCCAAAAAATAATTTCCCAATACACAATGAGAGAATTTGATCTATTTGTTCTGACCTTCAAATTTGTGAATGTTTGTTTCATGTGGGCTTAGTTTTCAACCCTTATCTCATTCATTCATCCCTTGTAAGGTAACCACAAATGGGACCAGCTAGTAGCAAAATATCCCTGCATATTTTGTGACGAATCCCTACTGAAAAGCAAGCCATATGCTTCAGAAATATCAACCACTAAAATACCAATGATTTGAGAGACCATGGGGTCTAATGTTAGTATGATTCTTAAATCTTTCAATTCATCCATAAATTTCACATTAGATTTATCTAATCAAATGATCCTATTCAATCATTTGGAAATAATATCGTTAATTCTCTAATAGAAAGAATAAGGCATTGCATTGGAAGATGTTCTTGAATCTACCAAACAATTGTGCACATTGTAATTGTAGATTTCAAAGGTTAGAAAAAAAGGGGGCATGAGTGATTTAGAGTATGTATCTATACTAGATGCATTAATGATAGCATTAGGTGTTGTTTTGTATTCATGTTTGTTCTCTATGGGTTTGGGATTATTCTCCAGGGTAGCAATGGTTTTTGGCTATGAGTTAGGAAGATAATTGAATGTATTTAGGAGTAGATATTTTTGTTGTGGTAAAGTATAGATGTCAAACATAGCAACATTATCTTTTGTCTTCTTCATGTATTCTATGAATTGTATTCCATGGGTTTCATGGTCGGGGTACTTGTTGATGTCTTGTTGATTATTGTAGTGCTAGTGGCAGATTTTAATTGAAGGGTAGAAGCATTACTTTGAGTCGGGGTGGGAGGTGTGACCTTTCTAGAAGTTAGAGTTGGCTTAGAAGGAAGAGCGACATTAGGAAAAAGTCCTTTACTCCTTAGGTTATAGCTTTTTTAGGTAGGCTAGGTGGCCTATGCATCTCATAATTATATTTTTCCTACAATTTCACTATCTAAATTTACTACCAAGCCCTAGAGGAACTTGACAGATCCTTCAACCATGTCTTCTTCTTATGTTGTTTCTTTAGTCTCGGCCTCTTGGGTTGAATTCTCAAAAAGAGACTATTGGTCAAGTAGTCAATTAATGACCAATTTAATTGAATTAAAAAAATATGGATAAGGATTCTCGGAATGATTGGCTTGATTATATGTGAAAAAGTGGTCCATTCCTACTTTAGGATCAGATTTGAGGCTTTTATAGACTTTTCTTGGTTATATCCCTTTTCATGGAAGGGTCAAAATGGTTTTTGATTTGATGTCTCTTCCTCAGAGATTCTTTTAAGGTCAACAACTTCATTAGATAACTTCTTTACCAACTTGAGGACACCTTCCATATATGCAGGTTCCTTTTCTGGGGTTTTGGTCAATAATAAAAGTTTCTTCCCTATAGTTACAACCTTGTTGTATCCCCCCCACTAGGTTCCCTCCCAATGTGAGCATCTATTTTTCTACCTTCATAGATTCTTCAAATTTTTCTTCTAAGGTGACTTTACCAGTTCGTTTCATGAACATGAAAATATAGGTATTCAAAGAAAACATGCAATACTCCATTGCTACTACCTCACCTAGTAGAGCATCAGTATGGAGTTCGTTAAGGAGGTGGAAAAGCATTGATTAAAATATGTAATACTTCCATTCTTCATTTTCCATTTTAATCATGATTAGTTCTTTCAGAAGGGTGGTGGTATTTTTTTGTTCACCAAATTTACTAAGGAATTCCCTTTCGAAGTCATCCTAGCCCCTAATGGACCCAATTGGTAGATTGTAATACCAGGTAGACGCTTTATTTTAAAAAAAAATGTAAGGAAACAATCTATAAACTACATATGTATGCTCTACATTCAAAACCCTTGCAGAAAGATAGAAATTATTAATGTGATCTTCAGGAACACAGGATTTATTAAGGTCAAACTTGGTTAAAATATTCTTGGGATGTTTGGGTAGGTCATGCAGTTTCTCTCTCAAGTTCAAAACCCCTTGGGACATCCATGCAGGGATTTGAGGTTGATTTCCTACCATTGGGTTAAAACTTTCACCAGTTTTATTATTTGGTTTAGGCTTAAAGGATGAAGATCGAGGTGAGTCTGGAGATTACAGAGAAAATTGTTATAATGGTTGAGAGATACCGTGCAAGGGAGGTTCTATTAAATCTTTGAATAAATCAACAAGAATATTTTGAAGATTCTATTAAAAAAAATAGAGTATTCCCACACACAACGAACATATTCAGTAACCACACTCACACAACCAAATCAAAGATCAATACACTAATGTTTTTACATAGTTAAAACCCTCGAAGAGGGAAAGAGTCCACGTCCCCAACCAACATGACCACTTGAGGCAATATATTAATGCAAAATAAAAATATTTTACAAGATATTTTCTCACAATCAATCATCAGCAAATGACCCTCCATGCTCTTTAAATGGAGATCATGGACCAATCAGGTGTTAATCTAGGGATCAATATAGTCATTAAGATTAAGGAGAATATGAGTTGTCATATCACTCTATGTCTAGAACATATCGTGATTGTTGAATTGCATAACTACAAATTCATACTAATGCATACCAAATAAACATACTTTTACCTAAAGACATATTATACCAAGTTGACCTTAACTAACTCCTAAGTGTTTGAATATCCTAACATTCCCCCTTAAGAACAACTTGGGATAGGATTGAAGGAGTTACAAAGGTGACACAATAGGAGAAGGAAAGAGGTATTAGAGCCTATTCTCCCCTTAATGACAACTTCTTAAACTCCTAACATAGATTGAAGTTTGGAAAATTTTGCTTCTGTAAGAGACTTTGTGAAAATGTTTGCAACTTGATATTTTGTAGGGAAAAAGATCATTTCAATAAGTCAATCGTGAATGAACTTTCTAATGAATTGAATGTGTATCCCAATGTGTTTGTTGCGCTGTTGTTGAACTGGATATTTAGCAAGCTTCATGGAACTTTGATTGTCACACCAGAGGGTGGTTGGATGTTGTTGCTGGAATACAAACTCTGAAAGGATATGTCGAAGCCATAAGGCTTCTTGACTTTCATTAACCATTATTCAGTACTCTTCTTCTGCTAAAGAAAAAGAAATTGTATGTTGTTTTTTACAAGCCCAAGTGATAGGTCCAAAACCAATGCTAAAATCATATTCTACAGTAGACTTTTGATCATCAAGGTCATCGGCCCAATCTGAAATAGTGAAACCAACCAACAAAGGAGTCCCCTTTGAAATGTAATGTATCCCAAATTGAACTATACCCCAAACATACCAAAATATCCTTCTTTTTTTTTCTTTCCAATGGCTTTTATGGGGTGTTTGCATATACCAGGAAACAAGACGAAATATAAATACAGGTATGATTCAAATACAAAAGGCCCACCAACTAATTGACAATACAAAGTGGCATTGAATTTAGGAATAGTACAGGTGGCAGCAAGTTTGAATTCGAACTGGAAGGGAGAAGGGGTTGGTTTAGAATATTCCATGTAAAATTAGCGAAGAATTTCACATGCATACTTATACTAGGAAAGGGGGATTCCTTCCTTAGTTTGCAATACTTAGATGCCAATGAAATAATGAAAATAACCTTAAGTATGTCATTTCAAATTTATTTTTAAGGTTGTATTTCACATGGGTTAAAATTTTAGGGTCACTACCAGTGATGATAAGGTCATCAACATAATGGATCAATATTATGAGATGCATTCCTACTTTCTTGGTAGATACATTACATTCAGAATGACATCTAGAAAATATGGTGTCAAAAAGGAAGATGTCCATTTTAGCATACCAAGCTCAAGGATCTTTCTTAAGACCATAGAGAGATTTCTCAAGGAGAAAAAAAAGACTGGAGTCATTATGAGCATAGATTGGAGGTTGTTCCATGTATATTTCTTCTTGTAAATACCCATGCAATAAGGTGGATTTAACATCCATCTGATGGAACTCCCATCTATGTGAGGCAACAAGGGATAGAACGAGGCGGGTGGAAATCATTTTGGCTACAGGTGAAAAGGTTTCATTGTCGTTAATTCCTTCAACTTGAGAAAATCCTTTGGAAACTAACTAGGCCTTAAGTCTTTCAACACTTTCATCTAATGCATACTTAGTTATATATAACCATTTGCATTGAACAAGTTTTCTTCCTTTTGAAATACATACAAGATCCCAAGTATCATTCGCCATTAAATAACGATATTCTTCATTCATTGTTGTGCCTCAATATAGATGGCTAGAAGCTTCTGCAAATGTGTATGAATCATGACTCTTTGAAACTTGATCCAAAAGAGAGGAGGATCGCTAGAAGTGTGAATGTTTCTAACGATGATCTAAAGGATCACTAGCAAGATCACTAGTTGCTTCTCATGTTGAATGGACCCATCTAGGAAGTGGTGTTGTTGGTGCATGTTCATGTTGAATGGACTCATATAGAGGAAGGTGAGAAGGAAGATATGTATTTTCATTCTCATTGTCATCATCTAAAGAAGAAACCAAAATAGAAATAAAATATGGTGCAAATGTCAAAGATGTCTCATAGGACAAAGATGACACAAACATCAAATTAGGCTCGTAGGCCAAGATATTTTCATCAAATTTAACATCTCTTATAATAATTATTTCATTGTAATGACGTTGAATATGTTGGTAACATTTGATGTCTTTAGTATATCAACAAGAATACACTTCTCACTTCTTGGTTGTAATCCTTTCCTTTTCTCATCAGGAATGTGAGCCCATGCTACACTGCCCAATACACAGAAGTGGCTTACATCTGGCTTAATTTCAGTCCATGCTTCTTCTAGTGTTATATTTTTTAAAGCCTTCGTGGGAGTGCAATTTACTATGCAATTGGTACAATTGATTGTTTCTACCCAATAATGAATACTTAATCCTTTATATTGGATCATACAATTATCCATTTCTTTTAAAGTGTGGTTCTTTCTCTCAACAACACCATTTTGTTGTGGAGTATATGGAACAATATGTTTCATTTGAATGGTGTATATAGTATAGTAGGTTGTAAACTTGTTGTCCACATCTTGGTCACCATTATTTTTCTTAACCTTTGCAGTTTATGTCCGGATTGTTTTTCTATAAGGACCTTGTAGGCCAAAAACATGTCAAAAACTTCACTCTTGAGTTTTAAGAAGTAAACCTAAGTGCGTCTGGAGAAGTCATCAATTAAAGTTATGAAGTACTTGCACCCGGAGAAAGAAGAAGAAGAAAGCGGACCACACAAATTACTGTGAACAAGTTGCAAAAGAGCCAAGGCATGCCAAAAGGCACATTTGTCAAAAATATTCCAATGATGTTTTTCAATAACACAACTGGCATAAACACCATCTCTGCAAGAAACAAGAGGAAGACCAGTCACCATATTTTTATTACATAGTTTTTGTAATGAGTGGTAGTTTAGATGACCAAACCGCTCATGCCAAAGTTTGTTAAAGTCATCACTATGAGCAACAATAATTGATGGAAAATAATATGACCCAAAGTTGTCAAATTTCTATAACCTGGTAATATCATCAACAATTCTAGTTGCTAGCACATGCTTAAGATCTTTTAAAACCTTGATTACAACTTGGTAAGGTGAAAAATCTATCGTTTTACCTTCACCTAAATGAGTGATATGATACATTGATAGAAGGTTGCAGGAAATACTTGGAACACATACACATCATTGAAATGATCGTTATCTACCTGAATTGTTCTGGACCCTACAACATTAAGAGATATATTATCACCAACAAATATGTGTTTAGTGTTACATTCATTAAGAGAGGAAAAATGGATTTATCCTTAGCCATATGATAAGATTCTCCAAAATCAATAAGCCACACATCAAAAGAAGAAGTATATGTTGCATTGAAGAAAAACCAAAAGTAGAAAGTGCATAGTCAAACATAGTAGACCATTTTTTACTAAATCCAATCATAGTCAAATATCTTCCATCATGGACACCTAAAGTCAACCATGGTCATAGTCAAACATAGTCAATCATAGACAAAAATAGTCAAACATAGTTAAATCATTGTCAAACGTAGTCAATCATAGTCAAATATATTCAATTATCCCACCCCCCCCTCCACACATCGGTCATCAACTAGCACAACCACATAATTAAAAGAGGTTGATATTATGTCAATTGACGCCATTAGTTTTGATAGGATAAAAATGGAATTGATCGCCATATATCAACCACTTTTAATTATGTGATTGTGCTAGTTTATTCCTCATAAAGAAGTTGCAGACACTCACTCTATTTTAAGCAAGTATTTGAGAAACATAAACAAAAAACATGGACTTGAAATAAAATAAAAATCTTGAAAGGAAATTAACGCAGTAATATACAAAATCTAAGTAGCATAAATGAGAATCTTGAACTTCCAAAGAGATTAAATAATTTTCAAACAAAGTTGAAATATGTGATATTTAAAAAGATACACTAGCACACCTTTAGTGATTCATTGTAGATGTTTGTTGCAAAATTAAAGCAATATCCAACCAAACTCAATTCTAACCTAAACTTGCTTGCAAATTAGTTGATGAGTAGCATTTTGACATTATATCCTTTGAGAAGTGTTGATGTTTTAATTATACAACTAGTAGTTGTGGTTCTTCTTTATTATTAAAATCATTTAGCACATTAGTTGCATAAATAAGATCATTGAAAGAGAGGCAATCACAGAAACAATAGAGACACACAGATTATCCTAGGAAACCCTCATGGGGAAGAAAACAACTTCTCCTCCAAGACTTGTGCAATTTTTCCTCTTGTTGCATAGATTATCAGTGAGTGAAAAAATGAGGCATTGGCATCCCTTATAAATAGTGGTTTGGCCAGCCTAAAATTAGGTATGGGTCGACCTGTCACTTTTCCCTCTTAATTTACATTTAATTTTCAAGGCACAAAAGGGTCGACTTTTACAAAGGAACAATAGGGCCTAACAAATATAATATAATAATATTATTCAACATTACCTCTTAGGTAGAATATTCTTCAAAGTTTTAATATTTCAACACTCCCCCTTAAAAAGAAGGGTATTATACTAACAACATTAATAACAATTGATTGGACTCAATACATCATCAAGAGGAGGAGGCATCATCATCAACATCTGTAACATTGTCTATCATATCTATAGGTCATCAAAAACAAAATCACATCATCAAAATCAGTAGAAACTGAACATCATCATCATATGCAGCACGGAGTTGGAGTAATATCATCATCATCATCAACATGAAGTTGGAACATCAACATCATCAACATCATGAAGCTGGAACATCAACATCAACAGCATGAAGTTGGAACAACAACATCAACAATAGCATGAAGATGGAAAATCAACATCAACAACACGAATTTGGAACAACAACATCAATGGCAACAGAATGAGACATGAGCATCAACAACATCAACAACAACAATGAGCACTCCAACAGACCATCCATCCGGACCTTACGAGATCTATCCAGGTATAATAAAATCCCCTAGGATATAAATCCTAACGAGTTTCCACACTACTGACCACAACAAGTATATACATACATAGGCACTCTGATAAACTGTCCATCTAGACCTTACGGGATCTGTCCAAGGATGATCAATGCCCTAGTATATAAATCCTAACGAGCTACCATGCTAGTGGTCAGGATATTATAGTATCATCAACATCACTCCCCCTTTCGAGGGAAGTCCTTTCAGACTATAACAAGCTTGTCTTGGAAGTACTCAAACTTCACACAAGACAGAGGCTTAGTAAACACACATGCTACATGCTCATCTATGCCAACATATTGGGGCTTCAAAACTCCCTTATGTACCATTTCACAAATGTAGTGGTACCAGATCTCAATGTGCTTCATTTTATCATGGAACATTGGGTTCTATGTCATCTTTATGCAGCTCTAGTTATCACAAAAGATCACGGTAGCATCCATCTCTAGGTCAAAATAGACCTGTCAACAACTTCTGAAGCCATATGGATTCACAAATGGCGGAGCATGCTGCAATGTACTCCACGTTTTCCATACTGAGAGAAATATTGGACTGCTTCATGTTTTCCCACGAAGTCATGGTTGGCCCCAAACTGAAACAACATCCTGAAGTGTTTTTCTTTCTGAAGCCCTACCATCCCAATCTGAATTAGTATATCCATACAATTTAAAGTCACAATCTCCAGTATAACAGAGGCCATAGTCCAATGTACCCTTAAGGTATCTCATCACATGCTCTGCAGCTACAAGGTGAACATGTCTAGGCTCCACCAGATACCGACTCAAGGTGTTCACAACGAAGCATATATCTGGTCTCGCATTCATCAGATACATCAACGAACTAATCATTTGTCTGTATAGAGTAACATCAACTATTTCTGACGAAGTATCAGCCAATAACTTCAGATTCGTCTCCATAGGAGTGGACATGGTTCTACATTCCATCATGTTGAATCTCTTCAGAATTTCCACAGCATTCTTTCCTTGACTAAGGAAAATCTCTTCTGGGCTCTGCCATACTTCAAGACCTAAGAAATAGTACATCGGGCCTAGGTCCTTCAATGACAATATTCTCTTACAATCTGTGATGATCTTTTCTTCATCGGTTAAGAACAAGTCATCCACATATAACAACAATATAATTGGTCCATCATTCTCAATCTTGAAGTAAAGGTCGGGATCAAATTTACTGTTGGTAAAGCCGAAGATCATCAGAAAACTATCAATCCTACCATACCAAGCTCTTGGAGTTTGCTTCAACTTGCAGACATGAGCCTTCATGTCCTATACTTTGAAACCAAATTTGCACATCACATTGTACCAACCTAGTACACTTTCTCAATATGCATAATCATGTGTTGTTTCTATGTGATTTCTGCAAAGAACTATTTGTCTCACTGCCTGAGAGTATGTCCTCTACTTTTTGTGCAACTGTTCCTTCTAGAACCGGGACTCTGCACCTGCACCTGTTATTTCTGAAGTTGAGAATGATCGCTCTATTTTCATTTTAGTTGTTGAACTCTGAGAGTAGATCCTATATTCCATCATGATGACAGGTTCATTTTCTCCCTCTGAATCTTATACTGCATCGACTTCTTTTAATTGATCATGGTTGTTCTATATATACATTTTCTTATTGTTGGAGCAAGTGTCTCGTCATAGTCTTCTACCTCTTGCTGGAAAAATCCTCTAGACACAAATTAGGCTTTGTACATATTTATATTGTTATATGCAATCATGATTGATCTATTAGATCAATATTGGAATTCACCACTAACCTCCCTTCTTGTCTCAAAGCAAAATCCATATCCCAGACCTTCTAACTAGCTTCCTCCTCTGTCACTAAAACAAGGGAATATTCCCATGAGATTTCACATCTCCTAGAAGTCTCTGAAGCTATGATCTAGTATTCTCAACTCATGGCATTTGTCTGTCAGTCCTAGAAGACATATCTTTTTCCCATCTGATCCTTTATTAGATCATACTTACTCTTAGTCTACATGTTCCCTCTGAAGCTTGACTCCCTATGAGTCTATATAATCTTCGGATCCATCTTCTCCCTCTGATATGACACATCAATGATATATGACTTTACTTCCTACAAAGTGTCATAGTAACATGTTGGTCTCTTTCTGGTTACTGCATTGATTCTGGGTAGGCCCTTCTGGCTCTTCTAATTCTTCTTGATGATCTGAAGAGTGATCAACTGCACTAGAGGGATTTGTTTTGTTATCTTTGGAGCCTTTTGCTCCTCATGTTCTGTCTTCATATGAGATTTTGTGTATCTAGAAAAAATATTTTATTCTTCGTCTTCTTCAGTAAATGGATGTATACAATCATGTATACAACTTGGATATTCTGCTCCATGTCTCATCTAATATGTTGCCTCCTACAGTCGTCACTATAGCTCCCCCGGGTTTATCACTTGTGACCTGCCTAGAACAAGAGAAACGGGGGAGAAATGATAGACAAGAATAATACTCTTTATAATAATAATAATAATAACAATAGTTAGAACGATCGTCACAGTAGCTCCTTAAGAGATATCACTCGTGACCTCCCTGAAACAAGGGTTAAAAGTAAAAAAATACAATAATAAGGAATGAGAGAAATACTCTTCTAGTGTTGTGATCAATCATTCCTCCATGGTAACCTAGAAACAAAACAAGAAGTTTCTCCTAGAGGAGATGTTAGTTATATCTAGTAAATGATTAACATAAGAATTTATCTCAATATTTCTCACATGCTACCAAGTATTCAATAATAAAAAAATTCAAAGATTGTTATCACAACTATAGTGTTTAGCAGTTATCAAACTTGATATGTGTAAATTTGAATCTTATCAATTTAATCAATCAAACATGGAACCTAGAGTCTTATCCTCAAGAATGAGTGTGTTGATTTTCTTTCGATTCT